>MVAK01000076.1:0-98689 GCA_014825535.1 Cystofilobasidium bisporidii | reverse complement strand
TTCATGGGCACAGATGTGCGTGCGTCTTGCTGTGCGGTGTGTCTCCGGGCCCTCTTGCCCTCGGAGTCGCGCTGACTCGATCACGACGCCGTGCAGTGCGCTCCGCCTGATTCCCTCCGTTCATCGCGCAGCTCGCGTTTTATCTTGCTGGGGAGTGCTGGTGCTGGGACTGAGGCTGAGGCGTGGGTGTTGTTTTGGCTTTCCTCCCCTCCGTTGCATGCAATAGCCGCATTGGTGGATGTCGGATGTCAACGACGAGCCTGGACAGAACCATGGTATTGTCCGCGATCGGCCATCTGTCCTTCATGTCAAGTAAGTCCACCCACACCTTATAATCCGTTTGCCTGTCTGTTCTCATTCGGGTCCGCGTGATCGCCCGTCAGCCTGTCCGAAAATTCGGCCCCTGGCTGACAAGGCCTAATTAGGCGCCTTATAAGGTTTCCAAGGCAATCTCAGCAGCGCGTGTCTTACCATGCCTACTCAACCAACTATGAACTCTGTGATGCCCTTACCAAGCGCCGCGGGGACCTTATAAGGTCTTCCCTGCTGGGGGCCCTTATATGGCCTTATATTGCCTGGAATTGCCTGGGATGCCCCCCCCCCCCTGCGGGCGGCCCGCCCGGGCGCTTCCGGCGCTCGACGGTTCTCGCTCTTGCGCTCGAACGAGGCAGTCGGGTGGGTGCGATAGCCATGTATCCAGCACGCTACAGCCGTCCCTGCGACCCTTCAGGTCGGCCATCTGTCCTGCGATGTCGATGAATTCTAAAGTCAATGTATGAACAACACAAGAAGCCATTCGTCTAGTCGATCGACATCGTTCGTTGCTGGCCTGCACCTCCTGCTGCCGCTCATCACACAAGCCATCAAGAAAGCCGAAGAGACTTCAGAAGTTGCTCCGAGGCGGCCGCTTGCCCGGCACACGATCCCATTGCGCGTACCATCGGCAGTCGAAGTCGAATGTTAAAGATCTGTGTAGCTGCATATCTTGCACATCATTCAGCAGACGGACCTTGATCAAGGTGTAACTGTAGTGCGCTGATGCCAACTCTCCGCCGGTCTAACAGCTCCGGTGCGACGGCTTACCGCTGCAGGTACTTTACACCAGCTGATGGCATCTCTCTAGGGATACAAGAGTCACATTTCCAGAATCCCCCTCCCTCTTTCTTCGGCCCGGGGCAAATGGGTTCATCTCATACCGGATCGCAAGACGATCTACACTTCTGTCTTTTGCGCTCCATAGACATCGATTACTTTTCGTTTGGGCGACCGAGAGCGGCGCGACATCGAGTGCCGTTCCTCTGAGTCCAGACGGAATCTTCCGGTTCAAGACTCGCAATGCCTCCCTACACACGAAAACCAGCTGCTCACAGCCCAGCGCCGTCACCGCCTGCGTCGACGGCTGCTTCTGCTGCTGGCTGCCCTTGCTGCTCTGATCGCCATGCGGTACATTGAGCTCTATCGCCAGCGCTCTAGTACGAACCGACGCCGACGAGCCCAGCTGCTACGAGGTGCGTAGGGTGATTTTCCTGGCTTCGAGTCGTGCCTGCCCATGATGGCCCCTTCGCGCGGGACGCGTCCCCGCCACCTGACCCTCCTGGCTCACGACTCGGACCTCCCTTGTCGAACAGACAGGCTCTCGAGACGTGCGACGTAAGCTTGCAAGACGGAGGTTCTCGCTACGCAGTCTCACTTGTCCTGTGCCTCGACTGATCCCTTGCGCGCGTCCCCCCCCCCCTCTCCCCTCTCGCCCGCTCACTCGTCCATCAGTGGCCGCCTATCTCTCGCTCTCTCTTCGGACGACGTCAGCTCCGGGGAAGAAACGCCGACCCCCAGGTGCGTCTGGTCTGGACGGTCATCGCTCTGAAGGGGGTGGCTGCTGAGAGTCACCCTTGGACGAGGGCGCCCGGTGACATGCCGGCGAGAATGCGCACGAGGACGCTGGTCTGCCTACGTTTTGTTGCGGGGCGAGTTTCGGCCGGAAAAGCGATCAGCAGTCGTCAGGGGGGGGGGGGGTCCGGATGCCGTGTGCCAGATCGTCGAAGCTAACGTAGCCGCTCTGCCTGCCGACGCAGACGTCGTAACAGGCCCAGGCACGACTTGTCGGAGGGCGAGATTTGTCCGATAAGTCGGGCAACCGGGCGGTCAGCAGTCGCTGGGAGGCCCCAGCCGAGGGGGCAGGATCGTCGAACTACGGTCCCTCGATAGGCCCTGCCGACGCGCGCCGGTCTCGCGGCCCAGGATCCGTCAGCCGTTTGCCCGGGCGATTCAACCCCGCCGAGAAACATGAAGTTGAAGATGACAGGTCCGGATCATATAAAGTTGAAGATGACAGGTCCTTCACGTGTAATCCGTCAGACTCATGAATATAGAGACAGTTTACAACGTCGCACGCCTCGCGTGGGCGTCTCACTTCTTTGCGATGTCGAGCTCCTTCTTTGCTTGCAGCGCGGCGAGGGCGGCTGCGGCGGAAGGTCAGCGGTGGAAGATCGCGAGAGCAAGGTCAGCTTTTGGCAGAGGATGACGACAGCTGGCGCTGATCGCGCGGCGCGGAAGAAAGGAACTGCACATCGCACCTCCGACTCCACTTCCGTCCTTTGCAAGGCCGATGCGGACACGCTTGGCCGTCTTCTCGCCGAGAAGGGTGATGAGCGTCGCGTTGACGCGCTCCCGGAAATGCGGGTAGAGCTCGGCGACGCTGCCGTCGATGCCGACGTCAAGGATGGCGTTCGGGTCGGCGTCCTTGTCGTCAGCCGTGTGCTCGACGATGCACGCGACAGCACAAGCCGACATCTGGGCCGCCCGACCACCGACGGCCTGGACCGACCACTTGACGAGCTCGAGGTCGGCCTCCGAAATGTTGTCGGCCTTGACGCCGAGGTCGCGGACGATGAGGTCCTTGACCGCCTGGTTTGCTGGGCTCAAATCCGACGAAGACGACGACGAAGAAGAAGGGGTGTCCATGGCGGCCTCGACAAATGACAGGAACGACGTGTCGACGGCGTAGTGCGTGTTGAGCGTCTTGGTGGACCAGCCTCCAAACAGGAGCTCGCAGTCGATGAAGTGGACGAGCATGTTGCGGAGAATCTCGCCGAGGTACATGCCCGAGATGAGCTTCTCGAACGCCTGCTTGTGACTGTAGAAAGGAGGTCGAGCAGGGCCGGACGACTCAGCTAACCTGCCGCTTGCGCGTGGGCATGCCCGAGCAGCGCCCTAGTTAAAGAGCGAGATAATGAGAGCGAGGACGAGACGCACGGGTTGATCGATGTGCGGTCGAGCTTGGTGTCAAACAGCGTGAGCGGCAGGACCTCGCGCCCGTTGTCGAGCGCTCCCCACTCGGTGTTGACGACCATGTACGGCCCGACGCCCTTCTCCTTCTGGGCCTTGATGAACTCTGGTCCGAGCTTGGTGATTTTCGACACCTGCTCGAGGTACGCGCCGTTGGTCCCCGTGCCGAAGATGGCGCCGACGATCGCCGGTCCGTGCTGGTACGAGGCAGAGAGCATGGTGCCGACGGTCTAGGGAGGGACATTGCAGCGAGCACAAGCAAGAGGAGAGCACGGCATCAGCATGCAAGCATAGAGAGCACAGCGCTGAAGGGAAAGGGGTAGCAAGACGCACGTCGTTGACCTGAGCGCAGGAGGGGAAGAGTGTCAACCTGTCAGTCTCGCGAGTTCAAGCCAACCAAAAAAATGACTAGCGCCAGCCGAGGAGCGGCGCGACTCACAAGGGCGCTGCAGAGGACGTGGATGTGCTTGCGGTCGAGGGCATCCTGCAAGAGCTTGACGACGTCGTTGCCGATGGCGTTGGTCGCGCTGAAGCCCTTGGTCCACGTGAGGATCTTGCCCGAGGCGAGGGCCGTCTGCTCGACGGGGAAGCTGGTTGGTCCGAGGCGAGCAAGAGAGCAAGCGGGTCAGACGTGAGCTTCACGTGAGACAGGCTTGAGACCATGGAAATGAAGAAGCTGCCGCCGTTGTCGAGGCTGAGAGCTTTCGCCCGAGACGAAGGGGTGAGGGGAGAGTGAAGGAAAGCCAGACGCACGAGAACGTGAACCCGAGATGAATCTCCTCGCCAGCCTCAGCCTCGGTGCCAATCTCGGTCAAGAACTCATCGACACTCTCGGCGATGTAGTCTGCAACAGTCCCAGGACGCGATATGAGGAGAGGGAAGGAGCCAAGATGAGGATGGTCAGCCGGGAAGTCGCCTGGATGACGTCGCGTGCGAAGGCGAGAGGGAAAACCCCGAGCCAGCAAGGCAGCTCGAGGAAAGGAAGAGCAGGACAAACCAAAGAGGTCACGAGCATCGCCCTGCTTGAGAGCGTCCGACACCTTGTACTTCTGCTGCTTGATCGAGAACTTGTTGGACCCCTCGAGCTTGACCTCGCACACGCGGCTGCCAAGCAGTACGACGAAGGGGAGCACTCGTCAGCCCGCGGAGCTTGCATCGGGGCAGGGCAGAGATTGGACGATGGTGAGGGAAGACGAACAGGTTGGTGCCTCCAAGGTCGAGGGCGAGGAAGGTGCTGTGTGCATCGGCGAGCAAAGCGACGGCGTCAGCTTCAAGTGGTCGTCGTCATCTCTAGGCGAAGGCGGGGGAGGGAGGGGAGAGGGAGCGTGCGACAGAGCTGAAACGGCCAGGAGGGAAAGAAGACGAACCCCTGCTCGGTGCCGTCGGGGACGCCAGTGATATAAGACGGGATCATGGCGACGTCCTGTCCATACTCCTGGAGGCCTGGAAGAGCGGTAGCGTGACGAAAGGGTGCCGAGTGTGAGCTCACGGGAGGGCCAAGCAGCTGCAGAGAGGAGGGGGGCTGACCTCGCCCGAACTCGTCGCGAAACGCCCGGACGATCTTCTTGAGCGTCGGCTCGTCCGAGAAGAACTTGGACTCGAAGCGCTGGGCCTCTTCGGGCAGGTTGGCCGTGCTGTGGTTGGGGACGGGCGGCATGATTTATGTAGTAGTAGAGGGAAAGGAGGGTTGAGGATGGGACAGGGGATCAAGATGGCAAAGGAGGGCGACGGCGAAAGAGCAGGGCGACGAGGCGGCAACTCGCAAGGGCACAGCGTCGACCCCGACCTCGAGCCCCGCAGGAGGCCCTCGTCCTCAACCCCGGAGCATTCAACCCCACTCCCCCATGCAGCTGAACAGCAGTTGTATACGTCGTCGCGACAGCGCGCGCAATCCTACTCTCTCGACACGAGGGCGCTCCGTGTACAGCGCGAGCATGCCCTCGTCGCCGCGTCGAGGCAGCAGCGGCCCAGGTCGGCCGCCAACGCCGAGGCGGCAATGGATTTCTGACGTCAGGACTCTTGACGCCCAGGCCGAGACCGCCGAGCCCAAAGTCCTCGACCGACGGCCTCTGTCCGACATCGACATCTTCCCCCGTCGTTCGTTCATTCGCTTTCGTCGGCAAGCGCGCTCCATGAAGCCAGATACATGCAAGACGGCCCCCTCCTCCGACGAACCGAAGCGCGACGGGCGGGCTACAGCCGCTCCTACTTGGGCCCGCCAAACTGCGAGGCGAGCCCCTTGAGGTCCTCCGACTGCATCAGCTCCTCCATCGACGGCGGCTGGCCCGTGGCCTGCATTTTGTCGGCGAATCCGCGTATGGCAGGGTTCTGCTCGGCAGGCAAAGCAGGGCCGGGCGGGGTGGTGGAAGTCAGCTCGTTGAGTCGACTGACGAGGCCGAAGAGAAGAGATAGAGGGAGGCACAACGCACAGCCATGAGCTTCTCCAGCCCACCGTTGGCCATCATCGACTGGGCCATCTCCATCAGCTTGGGGTTCTTCATCATCTCGGCAATGTTGGGCATACCGCCCCCTCCACCTCCCATGCCGCCGAGCATCGACGCCATCGCGCTCAAATCGGGCATACCGCCGCCTGCTCCACCGGCAGGCCCCTTTGACGAAGACGCGGCGACGGCGTCGTCGTCCGAGTCTGAGTCGTCCGCAGCGGCGGACGAGGAGGAAGGGAGGCGCGAGCGAGCGTTGGCGAGCGAGTCGCGGAAGTTCGCGTTGGTGGGGTCGAGGTTCAGGCCCTTCTCGTACGCGGCAACAGCCTCTGGGAATCGGCCGAGGGAGTAGAGGGCGTGACTGTCGACAAAGAGGGGTTGAGGAGGTCGAATCGCAGGTCTCACAGTCAACAGAGTTTCTCTCGGTCGAGCGAAGGCTGAGGATGCAAGCGCGGAGGGAAAGACGCACCCGAGCCGCGAGTAGCCCTTGATGAACGCCGGGTTCGACTTGATGGCCGCCTGAGCGTCCGAGACGGCACCCTCGTGGTCGCCAAGCGAGCTGTAGGCTGCCGCGCGGTTCGAAAAGTAGACGGGGTTGGCGCCGTCGAGGGCAATGGCGGCAGTGTATTTCTGTAAGAAGGGAGGGGGGGGGGGGGGCGCTGTCAGCGAAGGGCTCCGCGTGAATGACGGAGAGGAGGGAAGAATACGAACATCGATGGCAGCCTGGTACGACTTAGCCGACCTGCGAGGAATAAGACAGCGATGTCAGCGCCGTTCTCGACAGCCCGATAGCACGAAGCGAAGCCTCCCAGCGCCTGGCAAGCAGGGCGAGCAGGGCAAGGCAAGGGACTGCATCGGCAGAGACGCACATCAGGCTGTTGCCCTCCGACTTGAGCGCTTCGGCCTGCTTCTTCTGCTCCTCGGTGACGGCGGCCGGGACGGCGGCGGCAGCGGGCGCAGGAGCGGCAGCGGCCGGCTGGGGATGCAGAGGGCAAGAGGAGGCAGCCCGTCAGCCTCCATACCTCTCTCAAAAAGCAGTCGCAGGCTGCCGCACAGCAGCCAGAGGGACCAAGACCGAAAGAGAGGAATGGGACGCGCACCTTGCCCATCTTCTGCCCCTGCTTGGTTCGAAGGAACACGTCAAAGATCGACTGCAGGCTCGCCGGCTTGATCGAGTACGCCTCGGCCTGACTCGCGGGGTCGACTCCGAAAGCCTCCCCGATGCACTCAACTGGGAGACGCAAAGAGTGAGAGCGAACGTTTCGATAATTAGCTTGGGTAGGGCCAGGCGGGAGCTAGGAACCAGCAGGCGAGCCAGACGAGGAGGGGGCCCGGGAAGACGACGCACTGGCGACCTCGAGCCCCTCGACGTCGTCCGTCTTGACGCTGCCGTCGTCAATCGACGCCTTTAGAAAGTCCAGGACATTCCACACGAGCGCTTTCTTGTTGTGGTCCGCCATCGTCGAGATTCGTTTGATGTGGTCTGGTCGGGTGGGATGAGGGGGTTTGGTCGGGTGAGATGAGGGAGGAGAGAGGCAAGGGGGAGATGTGGTTAGGAGGAACGAGCTCCGAGAACAGCTGCGCTGGCAGCAAACGACTTTGGCGCGTGCGCGCGCGTTTTCCACGAGGTCCGACCGCCTTCCACCAATCTCGCTCGGTCTTGCTGGGCACTCAAGGGACCTGTCGGCACCACCGTAGACCGGAGCGCAGCAGGCAGTTGACAAGTACGGGAGGGCATGGCGCGCGTGCGCCGGACGGACGAAGGAAAATTGGAGATCATCATCTGAGGGACGTTGGGGCCCCGAGCCCGAGGAGCGTCCGAGGGCGCCAATCGGTCGCCCGTCCGAGAGAGAAGGACAGCAGGCAAGGGGAAGGGGGGGGGGAGGGGCACATGGCTGCAGCTGGAGGAAAGGAGGGTACGTGCTGGCCGAGGGCAAGGGGAGGGGGTAAACCCTCACGCGAGTGAGTCGTTCCCGCTGCACAGGTTCTTGATCTTCAACAGCAAGCCCGTCTTCCAGTTGTCGAGCTTCGTCACCTGGTCGTACTCCACCACGTGAGCCGTCTGCGTGTGTGTACATCGCATAAGAAAGAAGGGTGAGTCAAGGATGCTCTGCGAAGAAAGGGAGTGAGGGTGGAGAGGGGAAGAACGCACAAAGGCCTCCACATCCCCGTCCGCAGCGGCGTTTGTCACAGCGTTCAGAAACCTCGCCTCGCGCGTCGAGGGGAACGTCACGTCTGATCGAGAGATGAGATGTGATGCGAAGAAGGGGAAGGGAGTCAGGATCTGTGCTTGCGCACGAAAGGAAAAAGGATGGGAGAGGAAGAGCGAAGACATACCCTGCTGAGCAAACTTGTCGAGCAGGTTGCGCGCGAGCACGACGTCCTCGGACGCGAGCGCGCTGAAGAAGATGTTCGAACAGCATGATGGGCGCAGGGGAGGGAGTGAGGACGGGAATGTCGTCAGCGAGCTCTGTGCGAAATGGGCGACGCGATGAGAGGCGTGGCGACGAAGGGGGCCCATTGCGCGCGTGGCCCTGCGGTTTAGGAAGGAGGGAAATATGTTTGAATGAAGGAGAGGGGGGCGTACCAAAGCCCAGCCTTCAGCCACAGCTCCTTCACGCTGTACTTCGTCAGCGGGCTCGTCAAGCTCCACTCGCCCACTTGGCAGAACACGTCGACCGCGCGCTTGTAATCACCCAGGGTGCCGCTGATCTCAGCCGCTTCTCGAAGGATCGCGTTGGCCGTTCTACAAGTGCCCAGGGAGATGAAAGCGAGGAAGAAAGGGAGGGGGGGATCAGCCGTCGAAGCGCTGAAAGGTGGAACGGGACGCAAGGAAAAGGGACGGGGACGCACGCATGCGCGTCTTCCATCTGGTACCACTCGCCCGCCTTCTCGAACGCGTCCCTAGCCGCAGGCAGGTCGCTCTCCTTCAGGATGGTGCCGACTTCCTTCTGCCGGTCAGCCGCTTGGCGGAACCGGCCTTGCTCGGTCAGGAGGCCGATAGCGAGCGTGAGCGAGTTGACGGCGTCGGGGATGGCGGAGAGCGAGGTCGACTTCTTGTATCTGCACGTGCGTATCGTTCGAGCGAGCGCCAATGGAGGGAGGGTGAGCAAGTCGCGGCAGGGAGGAAGAGAAGGAAGGGAGGGGGAAAGGGAGGGACGCAACGACTTGGACGCGTTCCAGTAAGCTTGAATCGCGTCGTCCTTCTCGTTGGCCTTGAGCCGGGCCTGAGCTTCACTGTGTGACGTGAAGATGAGACGGAGGCGAGACAATCAGCAAGACTTGCAAGCGGGGAGGACGGTAGGTGTCGGACGAAAGCTGCCCGAAGAGGAGGGTCCATGTGGGAAGGGTTCCTGCGCAGCGCTCCCTTCCCGAGGCAAGTCGGCGAGGGCCCAAGCTCTCACCAACCCACACATGGTCTTACAGGCTAGAAGTCTTCTGTCCTATGAAGGCCAGACCTTCAGCATGCGCTCCGTCCCAGCTCCAGCCAGCTCAGGGCGATGAGCCCGGCCTGCCCAGACCGAGCCGACCTCGAGTGTGGTGCGCAGGCGACCGACCCCTCTGGGGCCTTTCCCAGCCGAGTCTCGAGCGAGATAGCGAGCAAGAACGGACCTGTCAAACGCTCGGCCGGAAGAGTCCCAATTCTTCTCGATCTTGAACGAGTTGCCGGCCTGCTGGAACTGCGTGTAGGCGAGGACGATCGGTGGGCCGCACACAGGCAGGAAGGGGGTTGTCAGCCCAGCCAGCCAGCTCTCGGCGAACACAGGCAGCGAGACGAACCATGTCGGCCGCCTCCTCGTACTTTGTCGAGGAGGAGGAGAACCATCCTGTTGAGGACGAGACCTTCTTCTGGGCCTTGGCGAGGAGGTCGACGGCAGAGGGGGCCATGATTTGGGGTGTATAGGTGTGTGTGGGAGGGAGCAGGGGTAGGTACGATGGGAGGAGGCGTGGGTGGCTGGGCGGGAATGAGCGATCGGAGTTTGAAATCGAGACAACCCCGCCCATCTCCCCTCCCGCTTGCCCTCATCAGCCCATCCAACCATCCAGCCATCCACCTGCACCGCCCAGCCATGTCGCTCCCCCACCCCTTGTTCTTCTACCCTTACGCCGACACACCCACACACGACATCGAATCGTCTCCAGCCTTCTACCTCTTCCGACACCCTCTCAAACACACCGACCTCGTCTCCGACCGCCACACCCTCGGCCTCGGCCCGCTCGTTCCATCCTCGTCCTCCTCCTCGGCAGACGAGATGGACCCGACCCTCAAGCCCGACGGCGGTCCGATCCCCCTCGGTCTGCCAGGATCCGGAGGCGTTCCCCACCCTCTCGTACCACCACGGACGACTGCTCGAGGCGGCGGCGCCGGCGCGTCCTACAGTGGCGGGCTGTTCGGCTCGTCCAAGCACGCCTCGGGAGGCGCGCGCGCCGCGGCCGGAGCTGCCTCGTCGCTCACACACAGCTCGTCGTCTGCCTTTGTCGATGGAGGAGGAGGGGTCGTTCGGACTGTCCGGCCCTCACACAAACGTCCAGGCGGTCGATCCAGCCGCCCTTCTGCTTCATCAACCGCCGCCGCCGTCCTCGCCTCTCCAGCCGCCGCTGCTGCCGACGGCACGAGCTCCGACGCGGTCGACTACATCGTTTCGCCCTCGTGCTCGGCCTGCCGCAGGGCCAAGAAGGGCTGTCAGGGTGGCAACCCTTGCGCACGGTGCAGCAAACTCGGCGCAAAGTGTGTCTACCTCGTCAAGGCGGTGAGGAGGGCTGGCGGAGGACCGCCGGTCGAGGAGGCACCTGCGGCGGCGGCAACGGCGATGGACGGAGCTGTTGAAGCCGAGGCGCAGGAGCCAAAGGTCCGCCCTCCCTCCTTTCTTCCCCCTTGCTAGGTTGCTTCCTTTCTCGCGTGTGTCTCGGCCAACACACACTTTCATGGCGCTTTGTCCTGACGCTGCCTTCCGTTGCACTTGCTTTGCTTTGAACCCTTATCGCGGGACCTAAACCAAGGTTGAGCAGCAGCAGCAGCAGCAGCAGCAGCAGCAGACCGATAGGCAGCTCTCGTCGGACGAGCCGATGGACAACCTCGAGCCCTCCCCCGACAGCGCTGGCGCTGCTGAGGCTCCTGCTCCCTCCCCCGCTGCCGTCGTCGTCGTCGCCGGCCCGGTTGACGACCTGGCAAACGCCGCCGACTCTACCATTGCCGCCGTCGGACCCGAAGCGGACGCCGCAGAGCTCGCCCTCCCGCTCGAAGCGCTGGCCGCGATCGCCACCTCGCCTGCTGTCCAAGCGCCCGCCATCCTTCCGCCCGTCGCCGCCAGCCAGCCCCAATCACCGCCGACGATCGTTATGGTCGCTGCCTCTCCCGTCGACCCCCAGTTCCCTCGTTCGACAGCAAGCCCCCTCCCGGCTGCCGTCGCCGCCGTCAGTCCCCAGCGGCTGCCCTACGATACGAGCAGGGCGACGACGCCCCCTGCGCCGTCCCTCTCGCAGGCGTCATCGTCATCGGGCTCGACCGCATCAGTGGATCCTAACCCGCCCTTCCCTCTGGTATCCGAGACGACGTCCTTCCACTCGCTCACGTCCTCTCCTTCCGCGAGCCACGTCGAGAGACGAGGGTCCGGCGGATTGGCAGCGCTGGACGTCCTGGCCGACGCTTCGGCCTTTTCACCCCCTGCCGCCGTCGCTCCCCTCGCTCGCCCCGGTGGTGGAGCGGGTCTGACCCACGTCGCAGGAGGGCCGTTAACGACTGGCACACCTCCCGGGCCGTCAACGGCGCCGCTCGGAGACGCGGAGGCTGGCGGAGGAGCGGGAGGAGGAGGCAAGGGTAAAGCGGCGAAGAAGACGTCGTCGAACTCGTCCATCGGTACTGGCGGCAGTGCCAACTCTGGACAAGCCGGTTCGGCCTCCAATGGGTCGAACCCCAACGGCACTGGCGGGCCCGACGAACCCAAGCCGCCGCACCGCAACCGTCAAGCCCGAACGTTGCGTGACCCGGCGTGCACCGCCTGCCGGTCGCTCAAGAAGAAGTGTCCCGGAGGCACTCCTTGCGCGCCCTGCAACCGGGCTGGCAGGGAGTGTGTGTACAAGTGCGGCGTGCCGGCGCGGAGCAGGAAGCGCAAGGGCGAGAGCGGGGTTGTTGTCGGTGGGGGCGTCGGCGGAAGCAGTTCGACGGGGGGAGTCAAGGTCGAGAGTGCCAACGGCCCGTCGACGGCGGCGGCGATGCAGCCGCCCGTCTACCCTGGCCTGCCGCCAATCGGACACGAGGCCTACCCTCAGCCTCCGTTCGGCCACAACGCGTACCACCACCCAAGCGACTATTCGCGCTCGCACCAGGACGACGAAGAGGAAGAGGAAGAGGGCGACTATGAGCTCGACGAGGTGTACGACCCGTCGCTGATGGGCCAGACGGCCGGCTCGCCTGGCAATGGGCGTCCCGCGTCCGACGGCGGTGGCGCTCCCGTCCCGTCCCCTTCCGCCCCTCTTGCCGCATCGGTCCAGCCTGCCAGCTCTTCTCCTCCCCCGCCACCTCCACCAGCGCCCTACCACACCCCCCTCTCCGCTGCCGCCTCCTATCCACCCGTCCCTCTCCCAGGCGTTGGCCCCTACCCGGGCGCCTACTCTCACCCTCACCACGCGCCGTACGGGCCGGGCCAGGCGTACGGGTACCACCCGATTCTGCCCTCGGGAAGCCACCTGTACCAGCCTTCGCCGTCAAACGTCCGATCCGACTAGACGCACGAGGCTTCGGCATCACCTTGACTACCTACGTGTGCTCGCTCCTAGAACCCTCTCACCTCGAGGGAGATGGTAGCCTGCCGTGGTTGAGCCTCTCGCTCACAGCGAGTCGAAATGGGGTCTCCGCCAGGCCACGTCGGGCTGCTTGGGTTCCCTCGTCTTTAGCCAACATGATGCCCCCACCTTCCTCGTGTCCCTCACGCCCGAATGTCCTGCTTGTGCACGAAGCTTAAGACGGTACGTGCTCCTCTCTCGTGCACGTCATGATTCCTCTGATCTGCGCTCTGGCGTCCTGCAAGGAGGGGATCAGTCAACTGACACCTCTCCGCTCACTCCATCTCTCTCAGCCGCACAAACTTCTCTCCTACATATCCCGCTCCGTACCGCCCAGCGCGCGATATCTCTTCCCTCATCAGATGCTCACGCCCTTGCCTCTCTTCTGCTCTTCGCCGCCTCTCTCTCTCGCCTCCTATTCCCTCGAACCTACCCTGCTCCGCCTGCTCGTCAAACGATCCCTTCTTCCCTCCTTTCCTTCGTCTGCGCGCCTGGCTTCGCGTCCTTCCACTCTTTCAATCCCTCATTCGGCTCGCCTTCGCCCCAGTGTTTGATCCTCTTCTTTTTATCCTCCTTCGACAAGACTAGCTCTGCCATCATGTTGATGCGCTCCCCTCAAAGGCGCGTTGACAAGGAATAGCTAAGTGTCTCCGTTGGTCTTCAGCGCGTTGCTGTCATCAAGGCTGTCTCGAGAACAGGGGGGGGGGGGCGGGTTCCTCTGCGATGCCCTCGTCGGCGTTCGCGCTTCCTTCAAAGAGATCTCAGAGAGAGAGAGTGTATGGCCTCGGGGTGCGAGGTAGTCATTACAGAGAGAAGGCGGGCGGGCGAAACTTGATACAGTGAAAGAGGACCGCAGGGGGGAGGGAAGAATTAGTGACGTTCGGGGGTGAAGGGAGTTAAGCGCAGGTGGTGAAGTGGATGATGCAAGTGGAGGATGGGGTCAAGATGAGGCGTGGCGGATGGGTACGAGCGAGGGGTGAAGGGTGCGACAGGGGAGGGATGGATGCAAGGGGAGGGGAGGGGAAGGCATGCGCGTGTGGCATTTACAAGGAGGGCGAGCAAGGAGGTTGCCGACCTCAGGGGAGATGCTTCTCGTCCATCTCTCGGGGCTCTTCGCTCAACACGTGAGCCTTGGGCGAGTCGGAGGAAGAGAAGCGTCGTGCGACCGATCGACGAAGGCGGAGGAGGCCGTACAGGGCGCCACTCAAGGCGAGCAGGAGAGCGAACGCGAGGGGGACGAGGTAGGGCTTGTAAGCCTCGATCATCTTTGCGCGCCCAAAAAGGGAGGGGAGTTCCTGTCAGCACGTCGACAACAGAGGCACCCATGCGAGAGAAGGCGCGTCAGCAAAGCGGACGCACCTTTCCGAGTCCGAGGATGAACTGCGCATCTCCCTTGTGCCAACTCGACGCGCCGAGGTGCTGGAACAGCGGCGTCGTGACCTTGCCGTTGAGTCGGTAGTCCCACGGCAGAACCTTGAGCTGTGCGTGGTCAGGCGAGAAGAGGTGCATGGACGAAAAGAAGTGGCAACCTGTCGATCGGGCAGCGCAAGCAAGAGGTTCCAGGTCAATACGACTGGACGCGCGTGCATAGGCGACGGGAGCGAAAGAACCGCACCGGTGGAAAACATGTTGGTCGCGTAAGCCGACGAGAACCACGAAAGGTGGTAGCGCGGCAGGTGATCAATCAGGTAGCCAAAGAAAGGGTGATTAGGCTTGGCGACGATCTGCGTGTGCGAAAGACGGGGCAGCACGCTGGTCAGCGCATGCGCGAGGGAACGAGACGGCCGGTGGCAAGGGACGGACAAAGGCGTTGTTGACGCCGATCGGCTGGGCGGGCGGCGTGATGAAGTCCTCGCCGAGGAACGCGTCGAGCTTGACGCGGCAGCGCAGGTCGAGGTCAACTGAGGCGATGAACAGCGAAGGTCAGCGCGAAGTCGAGAACGCATGCGCGCCGGACAGCCGACCAAGCCGATTGCGTTGAGGGAGACGCACGGTAGACGCCGCCAAACTTGTGCAGGACAAGGTAACGCAGCACGTTGGAGCGCATGATCTCCTGGTCGTAGGACCTGTAGAGCCCAAAGAGCTCGGGGTACTCGTCCTGGACGAACTGATCGCCCTCGGCGTCCTCCCAGAGTCGGAACTCCCAGCCCTCCTCCTCCGGGTGGAGGGCGACGCACGACGCCCTCGCCTCCTCCCACGCGGGGCGCATCGCCAGGCCGCCCAGGCGAACCTGGTGGATCACCTTGGGGACGATCTGCTCGGTCCGGTTGGGAGCAGGGACGAGGTTGACGAGATCAAAGCCGTCGTGCGAGCCGAGGACCGGAGGGGGATACGAGGACGAGAGGAGGTAAGTCGAGCCGAGGACGAAGAACGGGCCGATGCGGGCCGACAGGAGGGCCCACAGGCCAAGGCACAGCAAGGCGAGAAGAAGCCAGCGATGGCGGGTAAGCGTCGACCGGGCGAAAGGGTGGGTCGCCCGACGACGGTGCTGGTGGGCGTGGAGGGGCGGGGAGGCCAAGGGCGAGGTCGGCGAGAGCGATCGGGGCGAGGTGTGGGTGCTGCCGGTGGGCGAGGTGAGAGAGGCCGCCCGAACGTGCGGCGACAGGGACAGGCGCATGATGAACTACTGCTGGGCCGTAAGAGGAGGAGGGGCAAGCCGAGTGTGCGCCAGGATGGCGGTTTGGAAGCGGGCGAGAGGTCCAGAGGGGAAGACAGCAAGGCAGGTGGAGGGCAGGAGAACGCCAAGAGCTTCGCGCGGACGTGTTTCGTCGGTGTTGCCTGCTTCGTGGTCGTCGGCGGGGAAGAGCTTGAGGGCGAAGGGTCCTTGCTGATGGGATCCGTCGTGGTTGGTTGGGTCGAGGTCGGGAAGGAGGAGGGCAGTGAATCAAGTCTGACTGAGGGAGGGAGGGCTGCATCAGCTTCGTCGGCGACAATCGACGGAACGATGCCCGTTCGGAACCCGGCTCCCGTCCAACGCGAGGCGTTTCACGTCATACTCAAAATCAGCACCCGTCGGCGCCCACGACCCCCCAGCATGCATGCTCCTCGACCAACGCACGACAACCCCTCTTGTTCTGCCTGGCAGCTCGGTGCACGAGTGGCAGTTGCAAAAGTTGCCTGGCTCCTGGCTCGCTATCGATGCTCTGTAGCTGGCCCTGCAGGGCGCTCGCCGGGGCTGCCCAGAGGAAGGCGACTGGCGCCCGCGCGCTGGGCGCACAAAATTCCTCCCGTGATCGGCCCCCGGAGGATGCCTCGGGCACGCATCGAGTCCCCGAGCCTCGCCCGATCGACAGCCCTTACAACAGCCCTTACGCGTCGAGCTGCCATTGCAGGGACCCGGCGACGACTCCTCTCTTATCACTGCTGTTCACTTCCCGTCGACCTCGCTTGCATGTCCAGAAGCTCGTTGCGAGGTGCGGCATCCTGTGCATGTTGGGTATTGAGCGAATGAGCCAGACCGGACAAGGTGTACGAGGGGGGGGCAGCAAAAGAGCGCCGTCTAGGCTAGCGAAGAGGGGGATGAGTAACAGGGGTCGGGCGTGGAATGAGTGAGTGCCAGAGCAGTGGGGGAAAGACGGGGACGATATTATGCGCTTCCAGAAGGTCTAGAGGAGAAGCAGACGGGGACAAAAAGGAGAAAGGGGTGAAGAGACCGAGGAGGGGAAAAGCGAAATGGGTGTCGGGGCAAGTCGAAGAGAGGCAAGATCAAGCTACGAGGTGGGGATCACTGCTGCGGCAGCTCCTGCATTGGAATCTTCTCGCCGCCCGACTCGGTCTCCTTGCGGCCGTCAAAGACGTGCGTGGCCGACTCGGACTCGTCCTCCTCGTCGTCCACGTCGTCGTCGCTGTTGATCGCGGAGCACGGGAGGGAAGGCGTGGTGGATCAGCGGGGGACCGACGAGCACGGACATAAGAAGGCTGCCACGCACTAGATGGCCTCGGAGAGAATGACAGAGGTCGGCTTGAAGATGAGCGACAACGTTGTGTAGATGAAGGCCGAGCTGCGAGCGCGCAAGCGAAGGCGGTGCGATGGTCAGCCCAGTTGGGCGAAGGCCTCGCAAGAGGGCGGCAGCCGCCTACTCACATGAAGAACGACTGGAGCCAGGCAAAGCGGTAGAAATTGGCGTAGGCAGTCGAGACGTGAATGTTCTTGTTCTGGGGACGACGCGTTTTTTGGGTAAATCAGAAATGCTCAGTCGCGCGCGACAGCGCTACAGAGCAACGGTATTACAGAGGGAAGACGAACGATCGCGTGACCGAGCCCGGGAATGTTGATTGGGATAACGATGAGCAGCGTCAGGAACGCCCGCCAGTTGACCTTCAGTGCGTTGCCGTACGAGTAGATACCGTCGGGGCGGTAGAGCGAGGGGACGTCGAGCTTGCGGTGCTGGATGAGCCAGTAGTTGCAGATGAGGATCGAAAGGATGGGCGAGAGAACGATGGCGTAGCCCGAGAGGAACGAGAGGAGTGTCGAGCCCGATGCCTGGACTGGTTGGCGGAAAGACATGCGCGCAAAGTAAGATTGTCAGTGTGGGGCACCCTGCGGCTGAGAATGCGGGCGACGGAAGGACGCACTCTTCCAGGGGGCAGTTGCCCAGCCGCCAATGACCGCTGTGAAGAGCGCGCCTCGACGAAGGTTGAATGCCCGAGGAAAGAGGTAGACGAGGTCGTTCTGCGAGGCGATCGCGTTGGTCGAGAGGTTGGTTCCAGCCTGGGCGAGCATGAACGCGAACGCGCAAAAGAAGCGTGCCGCGCGCGAGCCCCACAGGGCGATGATGTCGAGCGGGTTCCACATGGCCTCTCCGTAGATGACAGTCGAGGCTGAGGCGATCGAGATGCCGACGAGCGAGAGGCAAGAGTAGGTGACGGTGATGTACAGCAGCTGCCAGTACTGGTCCTGCGCGCGCCGAGCATAACGCGACAGGTCGGGGTTCTGTGAGCGAGTTGAGGGAGAGGGGCGGGTGCTCGTCAGCGAACAGGTTGCCCGGGTCAATGAGAGCCGGAGCAGAGGACGTACGTTCTGCAAGCGACGATACCAGGTCAAGTCAGGCGCGACGTCAGCGGACAAAACAATGGAGAGAGCGAGAAGGGGGCAGAGAGGATACTTGCGATGGCCAAAGTTGTCTTGCCGCTGATGGCCGAGTTAAGGGCGCTGCGACAGAGGTGGTCGTCGGACAGGGTCAGTCTTTGGCGCGAGATAGGCGCCAGAAGCAGGTTGCAGACAGAAGTACGCACTAGACCCAGGCCCACGACTCAGCCGAGCCGCTCAGGGTCGAGCCAGCCGCAAAGATCTTGCCCGACCCGCCTGCCGTGTTGACCGCCCAGCCGAGCAGGGCGAACGCGGCGATGAGAACGACGACCGACTTGACGAGGAACAGGTAGCGCAGCTTGCGCGGCGGGATGAGCATCATCGGGACCTGGATGAGCCAGAACAGGACGTATCCAGTCATGGCCTGGGTCGTGATGCCGGCCGAAGCCGGGCTGAAAGAGAAAGTCGACAAAGGTGAGTAGCCTCGTCAGCGAATTTGCGCGCGTCTCGAAGGCAGTAGGAAGTCGAGCGCACAGCTTGTTTTCGACGTTGAGGAAGCTCGGCCAGATGGCGCCGAGCATGATTTGCAGGCACGTCCCGCCGATCTGACTGTTGATGCCGAAGTAGATGCTGCCGGCGCATTTCAAAAGCGTCGGAAGGTCAGCACGAACAGGTGAAAGGCAGGTTTGTGAAGCAGTCAGATGAAAAGGCCGCACAGAGCGAGGACCAGGCGCGAGACGACGGCGAGGTATGCGCCGTAGAAACCGAAGGCGGAGCGCGAAGAGACCGAGAAGGGGATGTGGTACCTGCGAGTGCAAGGAGGACAGACGAGAAGAGAGGCGTAAGCGACTAAGTCGGCCATGATCAGCAGCGAGGGGACGTGAAGACGCACTGCGCTCCGACGATACCTGCAGTCGAAGAGGGCAAGCCAACAAGGGTTGTTGGTCAGAAGTGCGAGCGCGGTCGCTCGAACACACGGTATGCTGCTCACCGTTCAGAGTGACACCTCCCGCGATGATCAGGTTGCCGACGATGAGGGCAGGGAAGACTTGGCGCCAGGAGAGGCCGAGCGCGATCATCGACGAAGCCTTCGGGACGCGAGCGGGAAGAAACCTCAAGGTCAGTGTCACGCACCTGGCCTGTTGCAAGAAATCGAAAGATAGCAGGACAGACCTGCTGCATCGTGCTGCATTGCATGCATTGAAGAAGGAAAGGCGGTGCGGGTCAGTCATCGACGACAAAAGAGAGGCCCGAGGACCGGAATCGATGAGATAAAGCAAGCACGTGACGCACCCGACGTTCAAGCCGTCCGAGCACCAGAGGAAAAGATAGTCCCTAGCAGGTCGAGCGGGCGCGCGCTTTGGTCAGATCCCACGTTGACGCGTGCCGTGGGGAAGGAGGACAGGAGGCAAGAGCATGTGCGGACCAGGAGCGCCCTGTCCTCAAATTCAGGGTGAAGGCAAGGTCAGCGCGAGCTGCGCCTACAGGAGCAAAAAGGGCGTCTTCGCACAGGTTCGGAGGTGCGGTGGGACGACGTCCATCTGTAATGACGAGAGCGGTGGCGAAGTCAGCGCAGTCGGTGGGCCGTCCACGCACGATCAGAGAGAGCAGAACGCACGTCCTTGTTGGACCTAAAGGCATCGTGGGGATAAGAGCACAGGACGCTCGGCTCAGCTCGCCCGCTCGGATCGCAAGGCAGCGACAGCAGAAGAGACGACGCACCACTTGGAGTCTGGCGCAAATGAGGAGCTCTGGTGCTCGACGGCCCAGTACTTCTTCGTGATCCTGCACATACAAGCGGTGAGGGAAGCGAGCAGGCGTAAGGGGAGGAAGGCTTCTGCAGCAGGACGAGTACGACAGCTGGCGAGGGAAGAGCATGCACCATTGCTGCGGCTGAGGGATGAAGGTCTTGACGGACACCATGCTGGGCAAGGCTGCTAGAAGGGAGGAGCGAACGGCGGAGCCGAGAGCAAGACAACCAGCAGAAAGAGCAGGTCAAGGGAGGTGACGGTCGAGAGACGAGGGCGACCTGGGGCGACAGCGAGCGAGAGAAAGACCGTCCTTCCCTTCACGAGCCGAAGGCGGGGGGCCACGCTCTTGTCGCCGGCCGAATGGATGCTTGGCCGTCGGGCAAGCCGAGCTAGCGATAGGAAAGGCCCGAACGAGGGTCGGCAGGTAGGAAGCGAGGGGTCTGGTGAAAGAGGCTCGTGGGTGAGCGACGAGCTGTTGCTGCAGTCGCGTGCGTCAAGCTCGTGTCAGCCAGCCTAGCTCATCAGTCCGTCGAGCGCGCTCGGCTCTCGCGCAAGACGTGGACGAAAGAGACGGTTCTGTCGTTGCCAGTGCTGCTGATCAGCAGGAGGAGGACCGGGCGTCTGGGCTGGCTAGCGCGACCCCGGCGGAGGCCGGCCGAAGGAGGGGTAGCGCAAACGCCGATCGATCTAAAAGGGAGGCGCCCGCGCGCTGTTTTTTTTTTTTCTCGACCCCTTTTGTGCGGCCTCTGCTGCCAGTCTGCTGCGGTCGATCATCCCTCGAGCAGGGCACGCTCCGTGCCGTTGAGGTATGCTTGCTCTGAAGCGACCAAAGAGGGCTAGGGAGAAGGCTGACAGGACTGCGTGGGGACAGTAGATGCTGAAGGAGGCGCGACGCGCGCCAACGCTGCTTTGGCGGCGACAAACGACCCGAAGGAAGGGAGGCATACGATCGATGGCGACCAGAATCGCACAGGGAGAGACGGGCGACAGACGGAGCGAGCTTGAGACGCGACATTCTTCGCGAGAGGCAGCGAAGTGAGGTGAGCGGGCGTCAGCCGACCGGACCCGTTGCGCGCGGACAAGAAAGAGCAGCCAGACCGATTTGACCTGCGCAGAGACCGGCGAAGTAGTCGATTCAGCGGCGCAGGTGGTGTTGAGTCCTGCAACAGACTCGTCAGTCCCGCCGGGTACCGCAGCAGAGTCAAGAACGAGCGTGCACGAGTCGGATCAGCCGTCGCCCTACATCGCCCACCAGATCCCCGAGTCGCCGACGATCGGGGTCCTGATCTGATCAGCGCTGGAAACGTGCATGGTAAGTCGCGACGCCCGTGTCGGCAGAAACCGTCTTTGGACGTGGGGGAGGGCTGCGCGAACAATCAACAATTCGGCGAGGGCGGCGAAGCGGAAGGTGGCGAGAGCGAATCCACGGGTGGGATGGGTGGTCCGCTTTCGGGTGAAGGTCGTGCTGGTCGGCGGCCATGCCTCATCGAGCGAGGCAAGCGTGCAGCGCCACCCGAAGAAAAGCCAGCAGCCTACGCTGCAGCGAGAGACGTCGAAGCGTCAGCTTTTGTGAGCCAGGGTGGGACAAGGAGCAAGACGGGAGACAGCCGGCAACACACTGACGAGCTCGTCGACCACGCGCTGGTGAACGACCCGCCCTTTGCGGCCTGGACGAGCGAGACTTTACCGACCAGCACCGACCTTGTAAAGCTTGGTTGATGCATCGCCCTTCCTCCGGTGGTCCTGCGCTTGCCGCGCGCAGGAGGATCACGCCAACGACGAGCTGGTCGACGGTCGACGTGATGCGCTCGAGATGACGGGCGACCCCTCGACTGCCGATGCAGATCGGCAGGGCCGCTCGCAGGCGACGCGCCTCTGGCGGTCCGCGCGCAAACGGCCGCTCCTTGCGCCCTCCTCGCCCACTCGTCAAAGTCGTCGCTCTTTCGCTGGCCCCAGGATGGACTCGACGTCGACCCCAGGAGCAGGGCCGTCAACAACTCGCGTCTCCTCCCCGCTGGTTAGCGTCCCGCCCCCTGTTCAGAGCCCGGCCCACGAGCCCCGGCGATCATCCTCGGCCGCGCCCCTCGTCCTTCCTCCCTCGTCGGCCGCCAGTGAACCTGCCCTTCCTCGGCCAGTAGCCAGCCCCAGCGCACCTATCCCATCACCGGCTCAGTCGTCGCATGCGTTTCCATCGGCTCCCTTCGTTTTACAGTCCAGCGATGGTCCACCAGCCAGCGACCTTGTCAACAGCGCGGCAGGACCGTCGACCGCGCCTCTGCGACAGCCGTCGCGTGCGCCCGACGCCGCCGTCGACCCTCCCAAGCCGGAGGCGCCCATCGACGAGACCAAAATGATCAGCGAGGGTGTCCGCCTGCGGTCCGTTGTCCCAATCTCTGGCTCTTGCTGGCGTGTGCTGACTGAACGACCGCGTCCCCTCGCCTCGCCGCACCGCAGCGTCTTCCTCACGCTCGCGCAGGACCAGCTCAGCACGATCAAACCAGACGTCTCGGCGTTTCGAAGCCACGAGGATGTACTTCAGCGCCTTCTGCCATACCACCTGTGGCAGATTCCGGAGCAAGATTTGCGCGGGCCGCTCGGTGCGCCGTCGCACAAGGGCAAGGGACGCGCACGGGAGATAGACGAGGAGGAGCAGGAGCGAGCAGGTCAGTCCCGGTTCCTGACGCTGCGCGCCACGCACACATCATGGCCGATCTGAGCTGACGCCGGAATGTGCTGGATTCTTTGCAGAGTTGAAAGAAGCCCTCGGGTTCGCCAAGCGCAAGCGCAGACTCGAGCGGCGCTTCGCCGAGCTCAGGCAGCGCGAGGGACTGGTGCGTCGCCCTTCCATGTGCCCTCCTCCGATTGCGCCACAGGCCCTCTACCTTTTACGCCACAGCTGCCGCCCTTGTCATCTGACCCGCGCCCTATCTCTCTTGCTCTGCACATCAGCACGCTTCGCCGTCAGATATGAGCATCTGCCTCAACCGGGAGGTTGCCAACGACGTGCTGCCCCAGGTCGCCAAGACCCGGTCCGAGGCGCTCCAGCTGCGGCAGAAGCAGACAATCCTTGATGCGCAGATCAACCAGATCCGCAACCCGGCCCTTCCCCCTCCACCACCTCGACCGCCAGCCCTTCCACATGCTCCTGCCCCTGTTCGGCCGCCGACGTCCGCACCGGTCGGGCATCCGCTCTACCGCCCGCCTCAGGGCTACCCGAGCACGCCAATTTACCGGCCTGCGCCAGGCGGAGGGACGTACCAGCCGTCGATGCCGCTTCCAAATGGGCCGACAACCGCCACGAGAGCGCCTTCATCTGTAGGGCGGCCGCCCGTTGCAGGGTATCAGCCGCCTCAACCGTCGGGGGCAACCGTGCACACGCCTGTGCGCCCACTTCCTGCCCGTCCACCAGTGTCGAGCCTTGCCCGACCCCCCGCTCCTCGACCACCCTCTCACCCGGCGAGCCAGTCTTCTCCACTGCCCGGCGGAGCAGCAGCACCAGCAACTGCCCCCGTCCGGCCGACGATTGACTTCAACGCGCCGCGGCCTCTGTCGGTGCCGATCGCCTACCTGCCGAAACTCCAGGCCGCCGGCATCCTGCCCGACCCGAACGCGACACCACCCCTGCCAGGCCTCGCGACCGACATTCAGATCGACCGCGAAAACGTCCGCTTCACAGTCATCCTGTCGACGCTCGCCGGCGACCGCATCCGAACGCTGAGCGAGGTCCTCAGCCTCGCGCACGGCGCTGAGGCCACCGCACGGGCCAAGGCGGCGGCCGGGGTCGCTTGAGAGGGCCTATCGGCTGACATTCTCGCCTGTATGGATGCGTTTACTTGCGCTGCGTCTTGGCCGTCGGCGACGACATGTGACATCGTGCGACGAATCGAAGCGCGTGGCGCAGCCCATCTTTACAGAGACCCCACGACCGCACACTGGCTATCTGTCCTGCAAACGCTCCTGTTGCCTGCTTTGTAGTTATCGAAAGGCGACGACTCTGCCCGTGCCAGGAGGTTGACCGCCGTACGCAAACCGACGACTCTTTGCGATCGACGATGCACGTCTGCCACAGCGGCGTCGTCGCCTGGCGCCGAGAGCCTCCTTCCGAGGCTGCTTCAACCTGCATGATCCTCGAGCCTCCACCCAAGCCCGCCATGTCTGCCGCCGCCCACAACCTTTCGACCAAGGACCGGACCCTGATCGCTTGTATTGGAGACGAGGTACGTGGTCCCTGTCAGCATCCGCTTCTTGAAGCGGGCTCGCGCCGAGCTGTCGCCGCCGGCGCTGACCTCACGAGATGGGGCTCGTTCGACGGTCCAGGACTCGATCACCGGCCTCTTGCTCGCAGGCGTCGGCAACGTCGACAAGGGGAAGAAGAACTTTTTAATCGTCGATGCCAGTGCGTGATCATGCCTCGCTTGCTCAGCTGGGGTTGGTTGTGTTGGAAGCAAGCGTGCTGACGAGTTGCTCCCCTTGCCCTTGCCTCGCTCCCCTGTCGCCGCCGCTGCTCCCGTCTGCTCACCTCCTCCCTTGCTTCGCGCCTCCTTTTCGGCTCGCTGTCAACAGAGACGCAGCCGGCAACGATAGAAGCGTCGTTTGAGGACTTCACAACCCGGGGCGACATCGCCATCCTCTTGATCAACCAGCACGTACGTCCTGTCCTCCTTACCTCGCGAGGTCGTCCCAGACGAGCTGCTGCCCTAGTCTTGTTGCTGCAAGTCATTGGGATCTAAGCGACGCGCATGCCGACCCTTTTGCTCGCCTGTCGCCCTTCTCGCGCATCTCAGGTCGCCGACAAGATTCGTCCGACGGTAGACAAGTACAGCCAGGCCTTTCCGGCGTTGCTCGAGATCCCTTCGTGCGTCCCCACGGCTGGCTTTAGGGTCACTGTTCGTCGCCGTCCCGTCACGCTGAACAATTTTCTTGCCTCCTTCCGCACCACAGCAAGACGCACCCGTACGACCCGGAGAAGGACAGTGTCCTCAAGCGCGTGCGCAAGCTCGCCGGAGACGACTAGATGATGCTGGCCGGACACGCGCCGTGCGACACCCGGCGGCCGTGGCGGCGCAGCAGCATCGAGCCGCCCGAGATGACCCTTCATGACTTCCTTTTGCTCTTCAAAGTTGATGTCGAGAGCGTCAATCGAACATTGAGGTCTGCAGCTGTACGGGGCTCGCTGGGATTCGAGGGCGTTGGTGGTGATGGGGTGGCCGAGTTATGCGACGGACGTGAGCTGCGGTTATAGGCCCCTGTCCTCCGCTGAGCCGACGTATGCGCGCAACCACCTGTCGCGGTGTGCAGTCACAGTCTCGTACGACACACAAGTCGTCTTTCAACGTCATGACTTGCGCGCTACTTGAGCGCAAGCAAAAGTGTCGACAGGAGGTAGATGGATATGTCGAGGCGCTGCAGCTGCGACCTCCCCTTTCAACCTCAGCCGCTTCGGGCCTAGTTTCAGCCCACCGACCCCCATCTTGACAGGACCACCCACCCTCCCTCTCCTTCCCCCCAACAAGTCCCTCTCGTCCGCCCGAGCGAGGATGTCGACCTTCCCCGGCCTCGTTCAGCCCAAGCGGAAACGTAATCCCAAGGCGCTCCAGCTGTCTGCCGAGGCGCTCTCTCCGCGGTCCGACTCGTTCGCCGAGGACGCGCCTGCTCCTGTCCTCGACTCCCCTCCAGCCCAGCCCTCGGTCAACGTCGGCGACTCGAGCACGCCCGCTGCTGTAGCAACAGCCGGCCCTCTCGGAGGCCAGACTACGAGCAAAATCAGCCGCAAGAAGCCTGCTGGGCTCGACATCTCCAGGTCGATCCCGACCCGACCCGCACCGGCCCCGTCCGCCTCATCGACGCCGACCGACCGCGTCAAGCGCTCGTCGGCATCGACGCCGCGCTCGCGCACGTCGTCTGGCGACAAGCCGGCGCGTGGAACGTACCAGCAGAAGCTTTCGGATCAGCTGGCCAGCCTACACCTCGGTGGCGAGGGCGGCAAGACCAAGGTTGGGCTCAAGGCGGACGACCTCAAGGTCGTGGGCGACCTCGGCTGCGGCAACGGCGGGACGGTCGCAAAGGTGCTGCATGGCCCGAGCGGGCTGTACATGGCTCGCAAGGTGCGTCGCTGTACTCTTACCCTCTTGCCACCCCACCTTGCTGCTTCCATGTGGTCGAGTGAGCGCTGACGCCGTGGCCCTTCTGGCGTGACCTCTGCCGCCCGCCCGACCGCAGCTTGTCCTCATCGACGCCAAACCGGCCATCCGCAAGCAGATCCTGCGCGAGCTGCAGATCATACATGACTGCTCGTCAGCGCACATTGTCTCGTTCTACGGCGCATTTATGGCCGACCCTCACATCTGCATCTGCATGGAGTACATGGACCGCGGGTGCGTTGGCGTCGTCCCTTCGCGCCCTTCAAATGGGGTTCGGGCTCCTTCGCGCGGCGCAGCACTGACGACCCGCCGATTCTCCCGCAGGAGCCTCGACAACGTCTACCGCAAGCACGGTGCCATCGAGGTCCAGATCGTCGGCGCTATCGCGCATCGAGTGCTCGAGGGCTTGATGTATCTGTACGACGTCCATCGCATTATTCATCGCGGTGCGGTCCTTCCCTCGCTGCCCGCTGGTGCAAGACAGACTTGCCGCCCAAGTGACGCTGACGACGCACTCTGAGCTGCGCAGACGTCAAGCCGAGCAACATCCTCGTCAACTCGGAAGGCCAGGTCAAGCTGTGCGACTTTGGCGTGTCGGGCGAGCTCATCAACTCGATAGCCAATACATTTGTCGGCACGAGCACGTACATGAGTGTGCGTCTTGGGTCCACTCTGCGCACATGAATCCTCTGATCTCTTGTCGTCTTTGGGACTGACACTGCTGGCCTGTTCCGCTCAGCCCGAGCGCATCCAGGGCGGCCAGTACTCGGTCAAGAGCGACGTCTGGAGCCTGGGCATCTCGCTCATCGAGCTCGTCCTCGGCCGCTTCCCCTTTTCTGGTGCGTGTCAGCAGCCACACGCTCCTGTTGACTGTGCCTGTCACCGCTAACATCATCTCGAAATCCTCTAATCGAGACTCGGAGTCCGAATCGGACCTCTCTGAAACTGAGGGGCTTCCTGCGACATCATACGGTGCCGACGGCGCGCTTCCCCCGGCCCGGCCCAGGAATGCGACGTCGACGGCCGACAAGCGCAAATCCAAGGGTGTCTCGCTCGGCGGCGGCGGCATGACCATGTCTATCCTCGACCTGCTGCAGCACATCGTCAACGAGCCCGCCCCTCACCTGCCGAGCCCGCACGGGCCCGACACCCAAGAGGGCCGCTTCGTCGACGGTTGCCTCAAAAAGGACCCGGCCGAGCGGTCCAGTCCGGCCGAGCTCTTGGTGCGTCACACGACGTCCACTCTGCTTGGGCATAATTTTGCAGCTGACTCGCACCCTTTCGCCCCTCGTACGTAGCAATCATCTTGGATGACCGACGTCGCCAACAAGTCGCTCAACCTCAAGACTTGGGCCGCGGCCCTCTGAGTGAGCGGCGCTCTCGAACACCCACTTCCATCACATACCGCTCGACCTTTGCTCGTCTGCTTTCCTGCTTGTACTCTTTCCTAGCTCTGCCGGCCTCGTGTAACGCCCGACATGCTTTGCGTCTCCTGCCCAGGAGCTCCTCGCTTCACGATCATCGACCATACCCTCATCCGCCCACAACACAGTCCCGGCACTCTGCAACACTCACTCTCACCTTCTCGCAACATACCCTTTCTCAGCCAGATAAACGACATCCTTCTTGGTACGGTCGCGCACGAGCATCTACTGCGGTTTACGCTTCCAAATGACGAGCCCGAGCACTCGCCGAACCCTCACCCTGCGATCCGGCCCCCAGTCCTCACCGTGAGCCGCACCCTCAGCCGCAACGGCCTTCAGTTGCTCGTGGATCCAGTCAGGCTCGCTCGGGCTGAGCGCAGCCCGATACTTGAGGACTGGCGAAACCGACGCAAAATAGCGGGCAAGCTGCGACGGACGTCCGACGCGCATAGTGTCAGTTTGCGCTCACTCTGGTGCGCAATAGAGAGGCCGACAGTCAAGCCAGCAGGTAAGGTAGAAGACGTACTTCGGCGATCGACATCTCGCTCTCGAGGTCTTCGTCGATCTCGGCGGCCGCGTCCTGGGTCGCAGCCTGTACGTCCCAGTCCCACTCGCCGATGGCGCCATAGTCGGCCTTGCCCGGCCAGCCCCAGCGCCATCTGAGCGGCACTTCCCAGCCGTCCTGGCCAGGCGGTCCGGGCAGGGCGTCGTACAGCTGAAACGTGCAGGTATTGCCGAACGTGCGGAACGGCTTGAGTACGCCCGAGTAGAGGCGGGTCGTGTCGACAAGGACCTTGAGCGCCAGAGGCATGAACGCGCCCGGTGCGGTGGGAGCAAGAAGGAAGCCCGGATTGAAGGTGAAGGCAGCGACTGAGCCTCCCGGGCGGACGATACGCGACATCTCGGTCCACCAGGCTGGGTGGTCGAACCAATGCGCCGAGGTGGCGGCGGTGACGAGGTCGACGGACGAGGCGTCTAAAAAGCAAAGGTTTGAAGCCGACCCCGTATGGTACTGTGCCAAGGGTGCGGCCGGGGAGGGCGCGTCTCAGCGTCAGACTTGCTGACCAGCAGCTATGGGGGTCAAGCTTGATACAAGCGCACCTCGACGTTGGGACAAGGCTGGGCCGAGCCGTACATCTCTGAGCTGATGTCAACGCCGTGCACGCGCTCAAAGTGGTCGCCCAGCGGTCGAGCGACCGTGCCCTGGGCCATCCATCGCCAGCGATGAGCCACAATGTCAGGTCAGGCTCGCACACGCTACATTTGACTCGACTATCTCGGAGCCGAGGACGCACCGGACCGCAGCCTAGGTCGACGGCGACCTCGAGCCCGCCGCCCGTGCTGCGATGGGCCTGCAGGAGATGGCCGAGCAGCCCCCGAGGATAGGGAGGCCGAGCGGCGTCGTACGTCCTACCGGAGACCTGAGTCCAGACCTGGGCGTTGGAGAGTGAAGCAGCCATACGGGAAGGCACTCCCGCAACAACTTGTCTTTGCGGGCTGGTAGAGACGTGAATTGACAGTGGGGCGAACGGTGGAAGGGACGTCGTCGGAGACATTATGTCGCGTCGTCGTCGCCCACAACTCGGCAACGGACATCCTGTCAGAAGATGGATGTCGGTATACTCCAAAAGAAGTCAGAGCCTGCTCCTTTCCGCTAACGGCGGCCTGTCAGCGCAGCCCTCAATCTGCGAGCGAAGCCGTCGCGGCCGAGAGAGAGCGCGACCATGGTCGATGGCGCGAGGGTCTGAATCCGTGTTCCGAGCCCTTTGGGCCTTTTCTCTCGTCCGGCGGCAGCAGCTGCCACCGCCCATCACTCAGCCCCGCTTCCCTTCGATTACCTTCCCTCCTCCCATCCCTCGTACAAGTCGAACCGTCCCCAGCAAGCTAGCGGAACTCTCTCTTTACCTTCAGCATCATGGCCAACGTCCAGCTCCCAAAGGAGCAGAGCACGGCCATCTTCAACCACTGGCGCGGCCAGAAGGCGAACAAGGTGCCCCCCCCCCTCTCCCACTGCCGCCGCCCGGCGAGCCTGCACTGCTGCGTGCAAGCTGTTGCCCTTCCGTCGTCCGGCCGTTCTGGATGCTGACCTGCACTTCGCCGACGTACCCCAGGTTTGCTTTGACTGCACGGCCAAGAACCCGACGTGGTCGAGCGTCACGTTCGGCGTCTACCTCTGCCTCGATTGCTCTAGCGTCCACCGAAACATGGGCGTCCACATCACGTTCGTCAGGTGCGTCGACCGTACTCAGCTCTTCTTGTGCTCTGGATCGGGCGGTCCAAATCTGTCGGGTTGAATTCGGCATGCAGCGGGAGGAGACAGGGACGGCCAAAGAGAGGCGAAGGAAGGGGGACAGGCGACGGGCGACGCGGCGAGCTTCAGCCCATCGCTCGCGACTCGCTACCCGAGCTGTCGAAAGACGTGAAGTTGAGGCGACTTGCTGTTTCCCGAGGGCCTCTTCTGGGAAGCCATTACTCCCTTTGCCAGGATGCCGATGACTGATCTGGCTCGTGCAACCCGTCTTTCCTTGATCCAGGTCGACCAACCTCGACTCGTGGTCCTCGACCCAGCTCCGGCGCATGAAGATGGGCGGCAACGCGTTCGCGACCGAGTTCTTCAAGAAGAATGGCGGGTCCAACCTGTTGACGCTCCAGGACGGCAAGCAAAAGTACACGAGTCGCGTCGCCGAGATGTACAAGGAGGAGCTCGAGCGGCGCATCGCGGACGACGAGAAGAGGTGCATCGCGCTCCCCCCTCCCCACCCTGCGCGTTGCCGAGCTTCTCTGCCGACTCAGCTGTGGTGCGACACGCTGACAACCACCTGATGCCGGTCGCGACAGGTTCGGCGAGCTCATCTTCGTCGAGGGCATCACTGACACCAAGTCGGCCGCCGCGTCGTCGGCGCCAGCAACGGCGGACGACGACTTCTTCAACTCGTTCGACTCGGCGCCCAAGCCAGCGGCGCCTATCCGGCCGTCGGTCGCGCCGACCGCCCCCAAGCCCGCCTCTTCCGCTACCGCTGCGCCTACTGCCCCGCGGACGACCTCGTCGGCCTCGCTCCGGACGACGTCAAGCGCGAGCGCCGGCGCGCCGCGGACCATCAACTCGGCGCCCAAGGCAATGAAGCTCGGCGGGTCTAAGCTCGGCGCACGCAAGGCAAACGTCGGCATTGACTTTGAGGCAGCCGAGCGTAAGGCCAGAGAGGAGGAGGCGCGGATCGCGAAGCTCGGTTACGACCGCAAGAAAGAGGAGGACGAGCGCAAGGCAAAGGAAGAGGAGGAGCGGCGCCTGCAGGCAAGCAAGATTGGCGCGAGCGCAAACGGCGCGCGCAGCTTTGGCAGCTCGGCTGGCAAGGCCGCCGCCAGCTCGGCCCCGCCACCGCCCAGGCTCGGCTTCGGTCAGACGTTTGCTGCTCCGACGCCCAAGGTGGCCGCCTCGAGCTCCAACGGGTCGTCGTACTCAACCGCCGACGAGCGCACGTACGCCCGCGACAAGTTCACCGGCCAGAAGGGTGCGCCGCTGTCCTCCGCTCTGCCTCCCTGCGCGTCTGTGTCGGCGTGCTGACCCTGCCGCTGCTCGTGCCACCTCCCGACAGCCATCTCGTCGGACCAGTACTTTGGCCGCGGCTCATACGACCCATCGGCGACGGCCGAAGCTCAGGGCCGCCTGCAGCAGTTCTCGGGCGCGACGGCAATCTCGTCGAGCGCCTACTTTGGCCGGGACGAGGAGGAGGAGGCGGCCGCCCGCCAGGCGCGCGAGGAGGACGGCCTCGAGGGCCTCGAGAAGGCCGCGATGGACATGGTCGGCAAGGTGCTGCAGGACGAGCGCGTGCAGAACCTCGGCGACGCCATCCGGTCCGGAGCGCTCAAGGTGCGTCGCTCGTGCTGGACCCCCGAGCTCTGGCGTATGCCTTCAGAGCTGACCCCTCTCTTCTGTCTGCTCATCCGCCCGTTTCTCTCCCTGCAGCTCTCGGACTACCTCGCCGACATGTCGGTCGAGAAGTAGACGCCACGACGCTCTCGCTTTCCCGCCTTCCCTGACCATCCACTCGACCCCGTCCCTTCACTTGCCTCCTCGCCCTATCGCATGAGCGCATCGCCCTCCCCCCGCTGTCACGTGACATCGCCAAGGTCGAGGCTGGAGTACAATTCGGATTTCAAATGGGGCACGCATGGGGGCGGGGGGTCCGGGCAGGGTGCCAGGATTAGGCCAACAGAGCTATCGAGCTACAACGGTAGGATGGGTGGAGGCAGAGAGAAGCGTGTGGGCATGCGTGCAGGAAGGGTCGTGATTGGGTCCGGCGAGGTCAGCGCTTAGTCGACCTCCATCTCCTCGACCGGCGCGGGCTCCTCATGCGCTACAGGCTGCTCCTTGATCGAGATCAGAATCTCGCCGAATGCCTCGGTCTGGCGCACGCCGAGCGTGTCTCGCGTGGCAAGGACTGCGGCGACGGCGGCGGCGGCGGCAACGGCGGGTGAGGAGCGTTTGTGCGTGTCAGCAGTCAGTCAGCGAGGTCAAAGAGGTCAGCAAAGGAGTGAGCGCACCAAGCACCTGGTACAGGCCTTTGGCGGCGACGATGGGGGTGCACGAGTCGGGCGGGACGAGCGTGGAGAAGGGGATCTCGGGCCGGAGGGCGGGGGCCGCGACGCCGGTCGGCGGTGGCGAGGATGGAGGGCTGGGGGCAGGCACGCCGACGAGGGACGTCTTCAGGTAGCTGTGCGCGAACGAGAGGGGATTGGAGTTCAGCGCAGGCGCTTGAAAGGGGGGAGGGGGCGGACAGGGACACACGCACTCGAGGAACTGCTGCTGGGCGCGCGAGGCCGAGGTGACGCTCGTCTCGAGAGCTGACTCGCGCTCAATCTCGAGCAGGCCCTCGATCGGCGCCTCGCCCTCCATGCCTGTCGCTCTTGCAAGATCAGCGCACGCACCGCTTGCACGGACAAGGGGATCCGTCGGGACAATTACGAACCCTCAAACACGCCGACGCTTTCGCGCTCGACAGAGACGCGGGCCGACGCGCGCGGGCGGGGTCGTCGTCCGGCGAGGATGCTGGCCCACCTGGCGTGTCAGCCCTTGACCAAAAAAGGAGGGTGAAGGAACCGCGGCCAGGCGAAGAGACCAACTCGGACTCGGGAACGCTGCTCGGCCGACCGACGGACGACGGCGGGTGCACGCCCTCGACTGGTGGAGACAAAGAGGTCGGCGCCGATCAGCTTCCGGGGCGCCAATGTGTGCGACTGAAGGGGGGAAAGACGCACGGCCGATCGACGGCTCGCGTCCGCCGACCGACGAGACCTCCCACTGTGCAGCGCAAGAACGAAGAGCGGCATGAGCGACCGGGGGACGAGCGCATAGACTGGGCCAGAGGAAGAGGGACCTCGGACGCACCGGCGCGACCGAGACCCTGCGCTCGGCGCTCGGCGCCCGCCGGCCGAGCTCGACCTCCTCCCCTTCGCGCGACACCTCGGGTGCAAGCGCTAGCGCCAGCACACGAGAACGGAGACGTCCATCGTCAGCCGCCAGAGTCTGCACCGCAAGGTGGTCAAGAGAGGTGCGTAGGGACGCACGGTACTCGTACTCGACGTAGCGGCCCATGTCGACCTCCATCCCGCCCTCGTACTCCTCAAGCTGACCGCCCATCGCCTGCTGCTGGAAGAACTCCTCCTCCTCGCGCCGACGACGCTCCTCCTCACTTGGCGGCGGCGGCGGGGGAGGAGCGCCCTCCTCGGGGATCGCGGCGGGAGCTGGCGGTGCGCGACCAGGGCAGCAGACCAGCGGTCAGTGCCCGACAGGCGTGGGCGGTTGATGAGGGAGGGTGGAACGAACCCGCAGGAGGAGCAAACGCCCGGCGTCGGTTCTGCTGTTCGAGGAAGCTGTGCTCGAGACGGATCGACTCGATCAGCTCAAATGGCGATTGCAAACGTGATGCAGAGAAGTAAGGAGGAGGACGGACTACTGAGCCATGTCGCGGTCTTGGACTTCAAGCGCGCGCAAGCATTCCAAAGACGGTGATATGTCGTCTGTCAGCAATCAGATGGTAAGCACCTCAAGACAGAGTGGAGCGACGGACAGCCAATGAGGTCCGGCATGCCGAGGAGCATCTCGTCGGCCTGCTGCCGCGCGGCGCGCTCGTCGGCCTTGCGTCGCTGCTCGTGCCTGCGAGCGCGGTCGCCGGAGAAAGAGCAGTCAGCTCCGGGACAATCACGGGGAAGAGGGGGGTAGGGGTTTGAGAGACGAGTTGAAAGCGCAGGGACGCACCCTTGGTCAAGCATGCGGTCGACGTACGTCGCGCGCCAGTCGCGCATCTCTGCCCGGCCCCGAGCCCCAACGGTCGTCAGCCAGGGCCAGCCTCCCAGCGAAGGCGCGAACACGCAGGAAGGGATGGTGGGAGACGGACCCTCGTCGGCGTGCGTGAGCGCCTCGTCGCGCACCGCCAGACGCACCGCCTTCTTGCGCCTCTTGGGGGCCGCCCCCGCGAGCTTGAGGATCGGCCGGGGTGGGGAGGGGGCTGCGGCCGACGGCGCCGGGGCGGGCGCGGGCGGCGCCTCGGCCATCTCGATCTCCTTCGCATGCCGTCGAGCGCGAGCCAAGCGCGAGGTCAGGCGACTGTCTGCGCGAGCGGAGATGGACGTGGAGGAAGGCGAGGAGGGGGACGGACGGGCGCGGGTGGGAGCTCGGGGAACGCCGGTCCTTCCAACTGCGGCTGGTACTCCATCCCTGGCCCGTACCTGATCAACACCCCACGATTCCGACAGCGAGCCAGTCAGCGCGGCCGCCCTCCTTTTGCTGGCCGAAATCCGAGGGCGTCGAAGAGAACGAGCAAAGCAGGCCGACGCACTCGTACTCGAGGTCAGCCACACTGCTGCTCGGCCGACCCTCCCTCTCAAACTCCTCGAGCCCTTCAAACGCCCCCTCCTCGCGCTCCAGTCCGAGATCGAGCGGCTCGAGCTCGGGCTCGGGCGGCGCGGGCAGACCGTACGGCGGCTGGGACCTGCGCGAGGCGATGGACAAGCCGGGCGAGCGCAGGCCGCTGATGCGAGTCGGGCGCGAGGAAGGGAAAGCGGGCGGGAGGGGACGCGTCAGCCGGTGGGTCTTCTGGTCAGGGCACGGAAGGAAAGACCAAGGCCTGAAAGAAAGGGGAGAGAGAGAGAGAGAACGCACATGGACGACGGGCGGCCAGGTGGGAACGGCGGCCTGCGACCCTCGGCAGCACGCCCAACCTCGGCTGGGGTCAATCAAGGCGCATGGGGTGGGGCGTCAGCGCATCCGGCCAGACGCGGCCGCCTCCCTCCTTCTCTCTCCCACACATGTATGCGCAAAGAGCCAACGAGAGGTGGGATCGACGCACCCTCCTCTTCAACCTCCTCCTCGACCTCCATCCCGGCCGACGCGACCGTCGTCCAGCTCGGCACGCTCCCGTACCCCAGGTCGTCCCACGCCTGTCCCGTCCCGCAAAGCGCGTCAGCAATTGACTCCGTCTCGCCCAAACGCACGACAGGCACATAGAGCGAGAGAGAATGAGGGGAGCGGCGCGGGGGGAGGGGGGGGGCGTGCGAGATGAGGGACCACGCACGTCGCCGCCAAAGTCAAGCCCGAGCGCGAGGTCGTCCCCGGCCTCTTCGTCCATGGGCGCGTCAATGTTGACCGCCCTGTCGTGTCCCTCCGGCATCCCCCGTCCCACGCATGCACAAGTCCAAGCGAGCGCGTCAGCCTGCGGCATGCGAAGGAGGACAGGGCGCGCGGGGGAGTAAGGGAAGACAGGGGGGAAGCGGAGAGAGGGGGGGGGGTGGGACGAGAGACGCACGTCTCGACCATGTCGAGTCCCATCGTCCGCCTCCCCCGCCCTTTCCCACCCGCCCCGGCCGCTGCGGCGGCTGCTGCCGTCGGCCCGAGGTACTCGTCCATGAAGCCCGGTCGGAGGTTGAGGAAGATCTGGACGGCGTCGTCCTGCTCGTACGCGTGCGTGCGCGCCGGGGTGGGGAGGGGGGATGGTTCAGGCCAGGGAGAAACAGAGAGAGAGAGAGAGAGAGAGAGAGAGAGAGAGAGAGAGAGAGGAAGGAGGAGGAGGAGGGAGGGGGAGGGGGGACGGGGAGGCGTCAGAACCTGGCGTGGAAGGGAAGGGGGACGCGGAGAAGGGGGAGGAAAAGAATTGGTGAGGGACCGTACGCTCGCCGTGTGCACTTGCAGGTCGTACACCCTTTGTATGAGAAGAGGTGGCAGCGCCGGGGGGGGGGGGTGCATCCGGCGAGGATGGGTTCGGGGTTCAGGTCGGCTCGTCAGCCCTCTGTCGGTCTTGCGGTCTGAGGATCCTCACGCGCGCATAGGAGGGAGAGAGAGAGAGAGGGGGTGGGGGGGGGGGGGGAAGGCGGGGAAGAAAAAGGAAACGCACCTCGCGACCCCGAGCAGTAGGTTGGCGCTGAGTCTCAGACCCAGACCCTCCTCCAAACCCTCGCCTTCTCCCTCCTCCTCCTCCTCCCCACCTTTCTTCGGCCTCGTCTTCTTGCGCCGTCTCTTCCTCCCTTTCCCTCCCTCCTCCTCTTCTTCCGAAGACGGCACCCCGGCAGGTGCACGCGAAGGAGGAGGAGGAGGAGCGGGGAGGGCGAGGGAGGACCGCGTGATGTCGAGGCAGGCTTGGGGGAGGTTGATCTTGAGCAACTTGGCTTTGGAGACGGCGCGGTCCTGTGCGTGGCGATCCGGTGAGAGTTTGGGAGAGGATGGGAGGGACGGACGGACGGAGGAAGGGAGACGTCGGGAAAGCGGGGAGAGGGCGTCAGGGATCCAAGCAAGCAACGACGAGAAGGAGGCACGCGGATCTCGGTCGGGGCAGGGAGACCGGGACGGACGCTCGACCCGACCGTCGCTGCGAGCCTTGATCCAACCCCCCAACGGGGTGTTGGACAAGGAGCCAAGTACCCAATGTCAGCCCGAGCGACTCGGATGCCCACGCATGCCCGAGGGTCGGTTCAAAAACACCCCCGCGCAAAGGCGAAAGAGAGAAAGGGACCGCCGACCCGTACCAGAGGATGCCGAACCTATGTGCACGCGCGCATGTCCGTCCGGCGGGGGTGGGGGGGAACAAGGTAATCGTCAGTCAGAGTGTCTCGGGACGTGCCGTCCGTGCGTGCGCTTGATCAGCTCGAGCTCGAGAGGCTCGGGATCGAGCCAGAGGGGGAGGGGGGGGGGGAAGGAGCGGGGTTGATCCCTCCAGGGAAGGCCAGAGAGGGAGAGAAGGTGGGGACGCAAACCGGCCTTTGGACCCGAGGTCTTTGGCGAACCCCTTTGAGGTCCGGGGGGAGAGGCCAAGCGAGCGAAAGGGAGCAAGTCAGGCAGGCAGGCAGGCAGGCGCGGACGCCTCGTCAGCCGGTCGACCAGGGGGACTGCAGACCGCTTGAGGTGCGCGCCTCGACGCACGCGCGAGGGTGGGCCTTGAGGAACAAGTAGGGCAGGGATGGAACGGGCTTACCTTGAAGTTGACCATCGTAGGATGGAAACGGTAGGACGAGGGTGAGGCGGGTGGGTGGGTGGGTGGGGGGGTCGTCGACGTTCTCCCGAGCGAGCCGGCGACCCGACCCATCTCAAGGGCGGAGTTTGCACGGTTTGGCTTGCGTCCGACCCACCCACCCAACTCCCTCGGATGGCCGTCCCTCAGACAGACGGACGCGCTTCCCCCCGTGCGCTCGGCGAGCCACAAAGCCGGCTGGCTGGCGCCAAAAGGGACAGGCAAGAGGGAGACGAGGGAGGCCGGGAGGGAGGGTCATTAATCTGGTTTGTCGGACGGAGGGCGGGCGAGACGAAAGGTTGGGTTGGGTTGGGTTGGGTTGGAATGAGAGAGCTCGGGAAAGGGCGACTCTCTCTCTCTCTCTCGGTCGGGCTGATGGTCGACGAGCGGACGGACGGACGGACGGACGACGAGACGCCACGCCGTCGAAGCGCGGCGGGCCTGGCCTCCGTCCGTCGTCCTGCCTCTCGGCAAGCCAGCCATGGGTGGGGTGGGGTGAGGTGGTCGACTGGCGGCCGGCGGGGGTCCTTTGAGGGGAAGCAAGGCGGGGCGAGGCAAGACGAGATGGGCCGAGGCAAGGCCGGCGGAAGGAAGGAAGGTTGGCAGAGGAAAGGAAAGGGGTGGGAAGGGAAGGCCAGAGGCGAGAGGCGAGTGGCGAGAGGCGAGAGGGGAGGGATGAAGACGCGCGAAGGAAAGCAGGGAGGGAGGGCGGGAGACGGCAAAGTGTTTGGGGGGGGGGGGGGACGGGATCGAACGGCAGGGCGGAGAGCCAGGGGCGGAGGCCGGGGGAGAGGGGAGAGGGGTTTAGCAGATTCTGGATGAACATCGGTCGGTCGTCGTGGTGTGTGAAGGGGGGTGGGTCAGGGAGGGGGGGGGGGGCAAAGCGAAACCAGGCGTCAGTCGAGCCTAGCCCCAGCGAGAAACCGAGCGAGAGGGAGAGAGAGAAAGAGAGAGAGAGAGAGCAAGGCGTGGGAGCAACGAGAGCGCGTCCAGCCAAACCCGACCAAGGCCACTCACACGCAGCACGAGTTCTGCTTCTTGGCCGTCTTGTAAAACATCTTTGACTGGGCCGAGAGGGCGTTGGAGCGCTCGACGAGGTTGTCGAGCTTCTCGCCTCGCTCGAGGACCGATTCGATCGTCTTGTGCTGGGGGGCGGGTTGGGGTGAAGGGGGGAGGGGGGGTGGGGGTGGGCGGGGAAGGAATGGGTTAGCGAGCGGTGCGTAGGGTGCGAGGGTGGAGAGCGGAGCGTGTCGATCAGGCAGGCAGGCAGGCAGGCGGGCGAGGAGGCAGCCACGCGCGCTCTCTCTCTCTCTCGCTCTCTCTCTCATATTCGAACCCTCCCCCCCGCCCGCCTCGGAGGACCAGACCCCCACCCCTCAGCCCACCCACCCACACGCACGCACGGTCCAAGACCCTGCGGCCTGCCTGCCTGCCCAGCTTGCCGTCCTCCCTTTCCGAGACCCAACCCAATCTACCCAACCCACCCCAGCCCAACCAACCACCCAACCAACCAACCAACCAGGGAAGCGACTCCCCCCTCCCCTCCCCTCTGATCACGCGCAGGCGCAGGCGGACCCTTGCTTGGGCGAGGGGAGGGGGGTGGGACGACCGCCGACTGGACTGCCGACTGCCGAGGGTGAGGGCGAGGTCAAGTGGCCAAGCCGAGCGTCCACCCTCCCTCTTCCCCTTTTCCCCATCTCCCCCCCGCCCTCCCTCCCTTCTCCCCGCGCGGCTGCCTGCCTGCCTGCGCCTTCTGCCGGAGGACAGGACAGGTGAACGAGCGGGTGTTGCGCCCCCCTTTCCGGCGAGGGCGAGGAAGATGGCTGGTCGGGCGAGGTGGGTGAGAGGGGGGGGGGGTGAGGAGAGAGATCTCTCGCCTCGCCTCGCCTCGTCCCCTTGTCGGGCGGGCGGATCGAGCGCGTCGAGCTGCTACTGCCCTTGCTCGAGCAGGGCCCGACAGCGCAAGACTCGCGAGAGGAGGTGGGGGGGGCGGCGAACGACAAGCGCAGGTAAAAGCAAGAAAGAGAGTCGAAGAGTGTAAGGAAAGGGGCCGCCTACGGACCAGGACAATCTTGGTCTCGTCGAGCTCCTGCTGGACCTTCATGATGGTGTCGGCCTGGCGAGGATCCTGGTACTTGCGAACGGCCTCGGCGAGCTTGACGTCGCCGGTCGCTTTGGACCAGGCGTCCGAGGTGCTGTCGTCGAGGAGCTTTTGGAGGAGGGAGAAGATGACGCGGGTCGGGTAGTCGGTTGAGGTGATTGCGGTGGCTGCGAGAGGGGGGTCCGTCAGGGGTGAGGCTGATGGGAGGAAGGAAGGAAGGAGGGAAGGAAGGAAGGAAGGCAAGAGAACGCACCCGCCCGATCGCCCTTCCTGTAGACGGAGCAGACGTTGCCTCCCTCCTCGACGCCCATGCGCTGGCCGTCGACCGTCCGGCCGGCCGAGAGCTGGGCGAGGAAGGCCAGGCCCTCTTGGACGGAGCCGCGGGTGAGGAACGAGTAGTCGGAGAGGTCGGCGGACTGGGAGAGGAGGGTTGGGGAGGTGGATTGGGGGGAGGGGTAGGTGAAGAGGGAGAGGGAGAGGATCTTCATGGTGTGCAGGAGGGGGGGGAGGGAGGGAGGGGAGGGGAAGGGATGAGGACCGTCTGGAGGGGGAGAGGGATCATTGGGGGTTGCGTGACACTCGCACGGGTGGGCTGTGTGTTACGTCGCCCCTTTGAGCCCGCATCTCTCTCGCTTGAGCCAACCTCACTCGCCCTCGCCCTCTCTCCCTCCCTTCCTCTCTCCACCGCACCATGGCCTACCCTTTCAACGTGCGCCCTCTCTCTCTCTCTGCCTGTGCACTCCATTCAGCCCCTGACTGACCTTGCCCTCTCTCTCTCCCTCCCTCTCTCCCTCCCTCCCCTCCCCTCCTCCTGGCCGGCTGCCAGTCCGACCACCAGCCGACCTACAGCTCGCCTCCTCCTCAGCCCACCTTCTCCCCTGCTCCTTCGGTTCTCTACCACACCCCAACCCCTCCCCCTCCACCCCCGCCCCCTCACCCCCAAGCTCACACCTACACCGACCCCTACGCCCCGTCGAGCTCCTTGCACGCCGGACCGACCTCGGGCTGGTCGTCCCCTCCTCCTCTCGCTCCTGCTCCTCCTTCCCACCCCCAGCCTCAACCTCAACCTCACCCTCACCAACAGACTGCCCAACAGGCCTACGCCCCACCCCTGTCGATGTCAACCTCGCACTCGTTCGCCGCCTATGCACTCCCACCACCTGTCGCTCAGACCCCTCCTCCTCCTCCTCACGCAACCCCCTCTCCAGCCCGCCCTTACCCCACCTCGCACCACCACCACCAGCAGCAGCAGCCGACCCACCCGCTCGATCACGCCAACACCAACACCAGCAGTAACCCCCACATCACCGGGCCCAGACGACAGCGCTTCGACTCGCACACCTCGTCGTCGTCGCTCGCTGCTTCACCCGAGGGGGGCGGCGCGAGGGGGGCAAGGTACGCGCAGCAGCCGCAGCAGCAGCAGCAGGGAGGGCCGACTCAAGGGCTGTACGGCTCGTCCTTCGGCGGTGGCGCAGACGACTGGCACCCTGCGTCCCACTCGTCGATGCGCCTCAACGAGGACGACGACCACGACGACGACGACCAAGGACCCGCTCACGACGACGACGACGAGGCGGCCGACCACGTTCGCCTGCTGCCTCGTCGGCCTGCTGCTCGCGAGACGACGTGGAGCATGCCGGGGGGGTTTGACCTCTCGGACCCTTCTGGCAACGGCGGGGGGTACCCCTCGTCCTCCTCCAACCCATACAGCTTCCACGACCCCTCCTCCTCCTCCTCCGCCGCCGCCGCCGAGGACGACGTCGCCTCACACGCCCACTACGGCCCCGTCCCCTCACGCGTCCCCCGGCGGAACCGAACGACGACGCGCAAGGTGGCGCTCTTCATGGGTCACCTCGTGCTCGACTGTCCGGTCCCTTCCCGCCTCCTGTTCGAGGGCTGTCGCCTCCGCCCCGAGCAAGCCAAGGAGGTTGGGGTCATGCGGTATACCGCTGTCACGTGCGATCCGGATCGGTTCAAGTCCGTCCAGCACCCCCGGGGGTTTCCTTGGGGGGTTCTTTTCAGCACACACCACACACACACACACATCACACGGGAGTGCGCGCGCGCGCAAACGACGCTGACTGACGTCTCCTTCCTTTTTTTTTTTTTCCTCTTTCCCTGCCCCCCCCCCCCCCCTCTTCCCTGCCCCCCTCTCCCCCCGCGCTGCCGCCGCCGCCTCGCTCGCTCGCCCATTGGACCGGACCGGACCCGACCTCGTCCTGCCCCCCCTCCCCCCCCTCACCCCCCGTCTCTCGCGCTCACCCGCCCATGCAAACCCGCTCCGACCCGACTCGACGACCCGAACCAACCTCGTCCCCGTCTCGAAACGACCCGACCCGACCCGACCGACCGACCGACCGACCGACCCGGAAAACCATCCCAAAGGGAGGACCGCTACGCCCTCCGCCAGATCCTCTACCCCGAGACGCGCAAGACGGAGCTCTTCATCGTCCTGACCATGGTACGGGGCCTTTTTTTTTCTCTTTCTTTGCTGTTCACGTTCCCCCCCCCCCCTCCCCCCTCTTCCTTGCTGCCCTGCTTGAACTGTTGGGCGCCGACTACGCCGCCTCCGTGCCTTCCCCCCTCCCCCGCCCGTCCGACGGAGAAACGACGACTGACGAGCGTTTCTTCCTTTCTTCTGGGATCGTTGTCTGACGGGGGGGTGGTGGTGGCTGGTGCGGTGCGCGGACGGGTGGGGCGTCCGAGGGCAGTACAACGAGGACGACGAGCTGTTTCTGCGCACGCTCAGGGGGGTGATGCAGAACATCGACTACCTCTGTACGAGTTTCCCCCCCTTTGATTTTCTTTCCCCTCGGCTTTGGGTTGTCCTTCTTCCTCCCGCCCTCTCTCTCTCTCGCCCTCCGCCTTTGCTCTCCCGTCCCCGAAAGCGCGCACAAAGCTGACTCCGTACGGCCCCCGCCCCGCACACACACATTTCTCCCCCCGCCAAAAACAAAAAAAAAGGCACAAAGTCAAAGTCCAAGACGTGGAACGACAAGGGCTGGCAAAAGGTGGTCGTGTGCATCGTCTCGGACGGCCGGGCAAAGATCCACCCGCGCACGCTGGCGTGCATCCAAAAGCGTGCGTTGTGGGGACTCTCCCTCTCTCTCCCCCTCTCCCCCCCCCCCTTCCTCCCACGCGCGCGGCCCTCGGTGGTCTTTGCTGGCTGGCGCGTGAGGGTCTGGGATTCGCACGGTGCTGGTCGGGTCGTCTCAGTCTAACGTCACGCTCCTTCTTTCCCCCTCCCCCCTCCCCTCCCCTCCTTTCCTCCGCGCCCGGCGGCGTCCTCTCCTCCCCCCCCCCTTATTCCAACACCACAGTCGGCTGCTACCAGCCCGGTCCAGCCAAGAACGTCGTCAACGGCCGGCCCGTCACCGCCCACATCTACGAGTACACGACCCAGTGGCGCGTCAACTCGAAGCTCCAGATCGTCCCCGGCAACGCCGACAGCGTGCCGGTCCAGCTGCTCTTGTCCGTCTCTCTCCTCCTCTCTCTCTCTCTCTCTCTCTCTCTCTCTCTCTCTCTCTCTCTCTCTCTCTCTCTCTCTCTCTCCCTTAGCTCTCTCCCCTTCTCTTTTGCTTTCGTTCTGCTTTCGCCGTGTGCCCTTGCGGGTCCACCTTTGTGGTCCGGTCGCGAGAAAGCGAATCAGAGCTCGGCTGAACGTATCCTTGACCGCCCGTCCGTCTCCCCTCCTCACCCCCTCCCGCGCGCTTCCCTGCCCCGTCCCACTCTCCAGCTGCCTCAAGGAGAAGAACCAGAAGAAGCTCAACTCGCACCGCTGTCCGTTTCCCTTCTCTTTCTCCCCCCCCCCCCCCCGGTCCCCCTCTTCTCGGGTCGGCTCCTTTCGCTGGCTTGCCTTGCTTTTGGCGAGCCTCGCGAGAGGAGCGTCTGACTCTTGACCAGGAGGGCAGGGGCTTGGCTGGAACGCCAGAGAGGGAGGGCTGACCCCGGGCTTGCTGCGACCCTCTGCTGGCTCCAGGGTTCTTCAACGTGCGTTCCCTTTTTTTTTCGCTCCCCTTCCTTTTTTTTTGGTGGGGGGGGGGCGCACATCGGCTGGCTCGTCGAGGCTGACCTCCCCCCTCCCCCCTCCCGGCCATCCCTTCTGACGCGCTCTTGTCGTCAGGCGTTCGGCAGCGTGCTCGTTCCCAATGTCTGCGTGCTGATCGACGTTGGCACCCAGCCCGGACCGCACGTGCGTCCTCCCCCCCCCAAAACTCCTTCGCTCCTTTGCGCACTGCTCGAGCTGCGGCCGACGGGCTGACGACCCCTGCCCACCTTGCGCCTGGTCCTTCGCTCGCTCGCTCGGCTAGTCAATCTATCACCTTTGGAAGAGTGCGCTTCGACCTTTGCCACCTCTGCCTCCGCCTGCTCTTTCACCCGCGCCGGCGGCGGCTGCCCGAGAGACTGACCGCGCTTTCCGTCGCGCCGCTCCCTTCTGCTTGACCACCTCGATCCGTCTGCGGTCCGACGGACGTCAGGCTTCGACCTCAACTCGGAGGTCGGGGGCGCGTGCGGCGAGATCGTCGCCCTCAAAGGCCGCTACTGGTCGACGCTGTTTGCCAACCCGCTCGTCGCCGCCCAGAACTTTGAGTACAAGATGTCCAACATCCTCGACAAGCCGCTCGAGTCGATCTTTGGCTTCATCTCGGTCCGTCTCTGGGTCTTTTTTGGAGCTCGACTCGTGCTGCCTTCTTTCTTTTGCGCTTGGCCTGACCCGCTCCCACCATGCATTTTCGTTTCTTCTTCCCTGGGCATCAGGTCTTGCCCGGCGCCTTCTCGGCGTACCGGTACATCGCCCTGCAGAACGACCCGCAGACGGGCGAGGGACCGCTGCAGAGTGCGTCTCTCCTTCCGTTACTGACCTGTTTGGGCAAGTCGGATCGGAAAAGACGCTGACGCCCCCCCCCCCAACAATGAATTTGCGGCCACCGTTTCCACCGCGCGGTAGAATACTTTCTGGGCGAGACGATGCACGGTTCCGAGTGCGCCCCCCCCCTCAACCGCCGTCACCTGTCCTTCGCTCCTTCCGTCTGGCCTCGGCTGATGCATCCCTCACCTCTTCCCCCCTGGCCTTGCCCTCCAGCGCCGGCATCTTTGACGCCAACATGTACCTGGCCGAGGACCGCATCCTCTGCTGGGAGCTCGTCTCCAAGAAGGACTCGAGCTGGCACCTGCACTACGTCAAGAGTCGGTGCTCTTACCTAGGCTCGCTTCTCTTCCCTCACCTCTTCCCGCCAGCAAAAGGCTGATGAGAGAGCCTTTGCTGTTCCTCCCTTTTGCCCGGCTTGGCAGGCGCCTACGGCATCACCGACGTGCCTGATACGGTGCGTCTCGCCCCCTTGTGCGCTGATCCAGGCCTGCCCCCGCCCGCCCACTGACTCATCCTCGAACCTCGGAACGTACGCGCGCGTCGGCAAAGATCCCCGACCTCGTCAGCCAGCGCCGGCGCTGGCTCAACGGCTCCTTCTTCGCCTCGCTCCACGCCACCTTTCATTTCTACTACCTCTACCGCTCGCGCCACTCGGCCACGCGCAAGGCCTTCCTGCACCTGCTCATCTTCTACCAAGCGATCCAGCTCGCCTTCTCGTGGTTCGCCATCGGCAACTACTTTATCGGTCCGTTCCGCAAGCTCCTCTTTGCTCTCCTTTCCCGAGCGAGTCGGAGCTGACGTTCCCTCATTGCTCCCCGCGTCTCTCTCCCTCTCCGGCCCGTGCGACAGCGTTCTACGTCCTGACGCAGAGCATGGAGACGTACACGTCCTCGCTCAAGTGGCTCAACCTGATCCTGACGTACGTCTACGCCGGGCTGACGATGGCGTGCTTCATCATGGCGCTCGGCAACCGGCCAAAGGGCTCAAAGTGGGGCTACTCGATGGCCTTTGTCACGTTTGCCGTCAGTGCGTATCGCGGTCTCCACCCTTCCTCTCTTGACAGGCTCCTCAAGGCTGCGCGCGCTCGCTCGCTCGTCGGTCGGAAGGCTGATCCTCCCTCTATCCGCTCCAGTCACCGTCTACATGACGTTTGCCGCCTTCTGGGTCGCGTACCAGTCGATCAAGACGATGGAGGCCGCGGGCGACCTGACGGCGTCGAGCCTGATGGGCAACCGTGAGTCTCCTCTTCCTGCCTTTCCCTCCAGGCCCCCGGCAGCTACGGCCGCTGAACCCCACTCCTACCTCTGAACTCGCCCACTCCCGCCGCTAGTCGCCTTCTCGCAGATCATCCTCTCAATCCTCGCGACGTTTGGCATCTACGTCCTCGCCTCGCTCATCCACTACGACCCGTGGCACATGGTCACGTCGCTCGTTCAGTACCTGCTGATCGCGCCGTCGTACATCTCGGTCATGAACGTCTACGCCTTCTGCAACACGCACGACGTGGTGCGTCTCCCTCCGTCTTCTCTTCTACCGGACGCTTGCTCTTCGGGCTTCCTGTTCATGGCCAGGCGCTGAATCCGCTTTGCATCCTCCTCTGTCGCCGCAGAGCTGGGGCACCAAGGGTCAGGACAAGGTTGCGACCGACCTCGGCGTCGTCACGTCTGGCAAGGGCGAGGACAAGCACACGGCCGAGGTCAACGTCACGTGCGTTTGATCCTCTCGTCTACACTTTGTCCTGTCCTCTTGCTGTCTCTGAACGCTGAGCGAGATCTGGCTCCTGCGCGTCGTACACTCTCGGACCGCAGCGAGGACACGCAAGACCTCAATGCAGAGTACGAGGAAGCAGCGCAGATCCTCGCTGCGCCCAAACCCAAAGTGATCGAGAAGGTCAGCGCCGAGGACGCGCAGGAGGACTACTACAAGGCGTTCCGAACACGGGTGGGTCCTCCTCCTTCGCCTTGGCATCTCGCGCCCTTGCCTCTCGCTCGCTGACGTTCAAGACCCGCTGCGCTGCTCCCCTGACCTGGCTCGCCCCCACAGCTGCTGCTCGCCTGGGTGTTGTCGAACGGCTTCCTGGTCGCCATCGTCATCACGGCCTCGTCGACCTTTTCGACGACCGAGTCATCGACGGGCTCGGGGGTCGAGCAATCCACCAGCGTGTATCTGACCATCGTGCTCTACACGGTGGTCGTCCTGGCCCGTGAGTCCTGGCTCGGCCTTGTCCACCGTGTCGACCCGGGTCGAGTCCTGACGGCTGTGCCCGTGTTCCCGCAGTGTTCCGCTTCATCGGATCCGTCGCGTACATCATTGTCCGCATGTTCATCGGGTCCGTTCCCTTTTGTGGCGTATAATACCCCCCTGTGGTCCCTGCTGATCCCCTGCTCTCCTCCTTGCGCCTATTCAGAGAATAATCATCGACACCGCTCCGCCCCTTCCACACCTGTCGTCTTCCGCTTGCCTCCCTCTACAAGTTCCAAACTCGCCGCTCGCACGCTCTATTCACGACCACCAGCAACTAATCACCACATACTCCAACCCAGTTCCCCTCTGCTTTCAACCTTGCAACGATCCTCTATACCCACGCGTTCCCTGCTGCAATGTCCTCGACCCGGCCTTGACGCATGACCTTCCAGTGTATCCTGCGATGGTCGGGATTTCGGCAAATTGGCCTCGTCGGCAGAGCGGCGAAACATCTCGGCCGGACCGGCGCGCGACCAATTTCCGGCTGCCCGTTGTGGCGCACGGTACGCGCGCAAGACCCGCCGGCCGGCTGTGGCCGCGCGTGAGGGGAGAGCCCCCCCGCTGCTTGCTGACCCAGCAGAGAGGGCTCGCTCTGACTCCTGCAGCAGCATGCTCCCAACCCCCACCCCTTCCCACCGTTTCCTTCCCGCAAGATGGCGGTAGACGCCGCTGCTGCCTTCCCGCCCTCGCCGACGCTGCACGAGGTCGACCTGGCAGGGAGCAAGGAAGCCGACGCCGGTGGTGACCGCCGCCACCGCCGCTCCTCCTCTGCCGGTGGGTCGTCGCTCCGGGAAAAGGTCGACGGCGCCCTGTCGCTGCCGGCGCGCCATGACCCGGACCACAAGGAGCCCTTGCCGGTCGAGACGCTCCCACCGGCCAAGGTCGAGGACGACGACGGCGAAGCCATCGCGGATGACGACCTCGACTTCCCCGACGGCGGCCTGCGGGCGTGGTGCGTCCCCTTTGCTCCCCTTCCTCTCTCCCCCCCCCCCGGCGTAGTCCGGTCTCGCCTCGCCTTCATTCAGATGGTCGGCTGACTGATGCTCTCCTCGGCTCGCTCTCGGATCGCTCGCACAGGCTCGTCGTAGCAGGCGCGTTTCACATGTGAGCTCTTTCCTCTTCCCCGGCCGTCCGACGCGCTCGCTTGTCGCGGCGCTCGGTACAGCCTATTCTCTGGCTCAAGCCTCTCCAGAACTGACCTCCCGCCCACCCCTCACCCCTTCCCCTCTCTTCAGGACCTTTGCTACCTTTGGCATCACCAACTCGTGGGGTGTGTGGCAGGCATATTATGGCGAACGCCTGAGCGACCAGTCGCCATCGAGCCTGTGCGTCCAACTCGATCCTCCGCTCTCGCTCTGCGCCGCCTGCGCCCCGCTGACCCCGCCTCCCCTCCTCCCCTCCTTCGATCGACCCAGAGCGTGGGTCGGCTCTTTGCAGTACTGCCTGATCTTCGTCCCGGCCGTTGTACTCGGCCGACTCATGGACATCGGCGTCTTCCTTGCACCATTTACCTGCGGCTGCTTGGCATACATCGTCTCGTTCTTCCTAACGGCCCAGACGACCGAGTACTACCAGGTCCTGCTCGCGCAGGGTCTCTTGCTCGGCATCAGCGCCGGAGGTGCGTCTTCTGAGCTCTCAGCGCAGTTTCTCTCGGACGACCGTCCCCGCCTGGCGAGCTACGCACGCTGACTGCGCTGCCATTGCGCCCGCCTACCTTTCGACAGTCCTGTTCGGCCCGACGCTCGCCATCGTCGCCCACTGGTGGAAGCGGCGCAGGAACTTTGCCTTCGGCGTCGTCGCCTGCGGCTCTTCTATCGGCGGCACCGTCATGCCAATCCTGATCAGGCAACTGATCCCAAAGATAGGGTGCGCTTGCCTCATCCCTCGCGCTTCATACCTGTCGGTCGGTCGCTGACTGCTTCTCCGTCCTTCCTTCCTTCCGTCCTTCTTTCTCTCCAGGTACGCCTGGACAGTTCGAATCTGTGGCTTTGTCATTCTTTATTGCGTCGGCTTCGGTTGGTCGACCCTGCGCCCGCGCTTGCCGCCAAAAAAGGTCAAGGGCGGCATGTTCAACTTCGCGGCGTTCAAGGCGCCGGCCTTCTCGTGCTACGTTGCCGGCTGCTTCCTCATCATGCTCGGCCTCTACACGCCGTTGTCGTACCTTGACGTCAGCGGGACGGCCGCAGGCGTCGGAACACTCGCGCCGTATCTCGTTTCGATAGCCAACGCGACCTCGATCATCGGTCGCCTCGTCCCGGGCTAGTGCGTCGGCTCGCTTCTCTGCCTCTCCTGCCCGTCCAGTTGGGCGAGCACTGACTTTATGACTGCTTCTCCCCACCTTCCTGCCTTGACTGCTTGGTCCTACCCTCCCTCCTTCCTCGCAGCTTCGCCGACAGGGTCGGTCCCGTCAACATGCTGCTGCCCGCATCCTTCTTGGCCGGCATCATGGTGCGCTCGCTCTGCGCCGTAGTCCCACCTCTTGCAAAGTCGCCGCTGACCTCTTCCACCTTGCTTCTTCGCAGATGTTTATCTGGCCCGTGTGCCAGACCAAAGGCGCCCTCATCGCCTTTGCCTGCATCTACGGCATGGCGTGCGGCGCCTTTGTCTCGCTCTTTAGCCCCGGAGTCGCCCAGCTCGGGCAGGTGCGTCGCTTGCTCTCGACCGAGACTGGCCCCTAACCTGTGTGACAATTTTTGCTGAACTCTTCTTCTTCCGTGTCTCCCCTTCCCCTTTGCAGACTCACGACGTCGGCCGCCGCATGGGCATGCTGACGACGTGCCTGTCGCTCGCTGCGTTGTGCGGCCCGCCCATCAGTGGCGCCATCCTCACCGCGACGAGCAACTCGTACATGCACGTCGCGGGTTTCTCGGGCAGCGTCGTGTTTGCAGGCTGCTTCTCGCTCTTTGCGTCGCGCTACCTCGTGCTCGGTGGCTTGCGCGGCAAGATGTAGATCAGGAGGTACAATACCCTCGTGGTCCTAGACCAACTCACCCGGGGGGAGGGGGGGGGGGAGGGGCCCCCCACCACTTTGAAAATAACGAACCCCCCCCCCCATCTAATGACCCCTGGCTATCGCCATTTCGGCGCGAATTGTCGCTGATGGGCTGTGAGCTGCAATTGTCCCGAGCTCAATTCCAGCGAGGCTGACCTGATGCATCTTGCGCCAGGAGGGCGATCGAGAACACTTGCGCGCAAAGAGGAGCCGCTCCCTTTCGGTCCATAATCAACGAGGGACGAGAAGTCAGGGTCTTCCACAGCGTGGCGGCTTCAGGCAGCGATCAGCAAAAGATAGCCTGGTCGTCGTGCGGGCCTCGAAAGGTCATCGACAGACAGGGCATACAACAGTCTCTCCCTTCCTTCTCATCTCCTCTTTCCACCTCAAGCAATACGGCTACAAGGTCAAGGGTGTCGTCCCGGGCGGGCTATATACACGCTCTGTGCGCGCGCCACGCTCAGAGCTTGGCCTTGGTTGACTTGAGCACGCCGTCGAGCTTGGTCTGCAAGAGCGATAGGACAGAGGCGGGGTCAGCACGAGTGCGGGAGACGGCAAGAGCAGCAACAGTCGAGACGATTCTGACTCACGGCGAGCATGACGTTGCCCTTGACCTTGAGCTGCGAGTCGAAGATGCAATGCGGGGAAGGGGTGTCAGCGTGGACAAGGCGGAGGAGGGTTCACACTTCATCGCCGGGCGTCGACGCACCTTGCCTTGCTGTGGATCAAGAAGCAACACGAGCACGCCTGCGAGTCAGCCGCAAATCCAGCGAAAGGGAACGACAGCACGACTTACCATGAACATCTTCTGCGAGCTGGAGCGCAGCAAAGAAGCGTTTTGTGCGTCAGCACCAGGGAACAGCTCGGATCTCTGGAAGAGGCCACAGGAGGCCTACTTGAGCGTTCCGTCAGCCTGCGAGACAAGAGAGCAAGTAAAGGTCAACAGCTTGTCGGAAAGGATGGCCGAGCACAAGAGGATTGTCGACGTACGAGGCCGGCGAAGATCGAGTCGTCAAGGTTGATGGTGACGTCTGGAAGCGCACGCGACGAATGGCCGCTCGTAGTCAGCATCGACGGTCATCTGTCTTTCCGAGACTCGACAGCCAAACGCCGACGACGCACCAGGCTTTCCCTTGGGGCCCTTAACGACCTCGCCGTCCTTCTTAAGGTCGATCGTCCACGTCTTGACCTCGCCCTCAGCCGGCTTGACGTTGAGCTGGAAGATGCCGTTGGTCTTCTTGATCTGCGCCTTTTTCTCAGCGTCCGACATCTTAGAAAACGAGTCGGCGAGGGCCTTCATCAGACAAGGTAGGAGGTGGAGAGAATGGTCAGTTGAAGGAAGCGAGGAAGGAGGCCCCCGATGGTCTCGGAAGCTGGGGCTGAGCACGCACGATCAGGATGGGCGAGGCCTTGAAGCCCTCCTCCTGCGGATTCCGACATGGGTCATGGCGAGGGTCAGTCAAGCTCCTCATCAAAACAAAAGAGAGATGACAGAGCAGAAGACACGCACCTTGAGGTCGGACATGGTGCTTGGGAAAGGTTGTGGGTGGGAGGTGTGGGCTGAGGCGAATGAGGGAAGGGCAGGAGCACGAGCGAGTGGCCTGGTATCCAGTCGGAGAAAGGATGTCGCATCTCGGTCGTCAGTCCGAGTAGCCAGATGAAGAGGGACAGTCTACTAGCAATCAGGAGTGCGCACCTGCGGCTGGTGTTGAATGGGAGTGGTCGTTGGTGTCGACGTCGTTGGTGGGCGGCCGGCAGCTGCCTCGAGCAGGCCGGCACGCGGCTTTCCCGCCCAACCGGCTGGGCCGATGCGATCGAGACCGGCCGACTGATGAGCTGCTGCGCGCTCACAAAAGCACGTGCAGCAACAGCGACTGACAAACCGGCCGCAGTTGGCGTCCGAGGGCGACATGCGTATTACGGGGTGCAAGACCGCGACCAAAGGAGACGGGCGCGGGGATAAGTAAAGGGTAGGGGTCCTAGGGTGAGGTAGGGGAGGAGGGCGGCTGACAGGAAGGGGTATCGTGTTACTGGTCGGTCGGGCGCCCATCGACGAGAAGAGGAAAAAGTGGTGCGCGTCTAGAAACAAAGGCGAGGAGGGGACGCGCGCGGGAGAGCCAGAAGAGAGTACTGAACAAAGGAAAGGAAGGACGGGGCAGATGGGGCGGAAGTTTACAGCGGCAGCTACAGCGAGATGGGTGAGTCTTGAAGGGGGCGGGCGTCGGGTCGAGCAGGTCACTTGCGCTTGACGAAGACCTTGTTGAGCAGGGCGAGCACCTTGGGCACGTTGAGCTGGACATACTCGAGGTCCAAGACGTCGTTATTGTCCTTTTGCTGTGGGCGCGCAACAAGAGACGAAAGAGAAGTGGTCAGTGTGGCTGACAGACCAGAGAGAAGGATGCAGCAGGAAGCGACCGACCTTCTCGAGCAGGTCGTCCAGGCCAAGGTCCATCTCAAGGATCGCTTTATCGCGGCCCTTGTAGTGCAGGCCGATGATGAAGGTGCCCGGGGACGGCGAGAGGATGTTGAAGTAGATGTTGGCGCGCCTACGGATGCAGGGAGGTGCAAAGCAAGGGTCAGGAGCGGTCCACCGAGGGTCAGAGAAGCAACCAGGGGAACGCACCGGTTCTCCGGGACGTTGCTCTCGAGAATGATGCCCTCCTTTTCAAATTGGGCGTGCGTGAAGCGGTACGGGCCGAGGAGCTGTGCCTTGACCTGCTTCTTCTCCTTACCGCCGACGGCCGTCACGCCGACCGGCACTTGGCCCTTCTCTTTGGCGCTCGCACCGCGTACGTTCTGCAGGTACGACTTGTACTGCTCGAGCTGCGAGCGCAGGTAGCTGTAGGGATGGGAGGCCATGTGTGAATGTCAATGCCAAATGTTTGGGGCTGAGCGGACGCGGGCAAGAAAGAGAAGACGCACGCGTTGTGGTCGCCGATTGTCTTGAAGACCGAGTCGAGCGAGTCTGTCTCGGCCAGGACCTTCTCCTTCATGTTGCCGAGGTGGACGAGCTCGGCTGAGACCTCCTCCTGCATCAGCCGGTGGTTGTCGCGGCTGTCGAGCACGCCGAGCTCCTCGAGCTCTCGCAGCATCTCCTTGACCTTGATGCCTTTGCGCACGAGCTGAGCGTCCTTGGCCGTCGCCGCCTTCTCGGCCAGGTGGGCGAGGTTGATCGGCCGGCGCTCGGCTAGCTGCGGGATCGAACGCAACAACTGGACAAAGATCGACTTGGTCTCCTGGAACAGGATGTCGTTCTTGGTGACATTCGAGTCCGACATGAGCTGCGTCGCGATGTCCTGGACCGGGGTCTCCCACCGGCTGAACAGCGGCAGGTCGATCGCGCGATTCTCTTTGCGCGGCACCTGGCCCGGCGCAGGACCGAGCTCCGACAGACAAAGCCGCAGATGCGCCTTTTCGCTCGGCGCGAGGATGTCGATGTGCTTCTGCAGGTAGTCCTGCGTCACGTACAGCTCATTGAGCGTGATGTTGATTTTGAGATCCTTCTTCGACAGCGCGAGATACTGGTCGAGCTGCAAGTGGGCGTCGTGCGGGGGAGGAGAGACAATGGTCTCAGCGGGCGACCAGTCATGGCAGCGCAGTAATCGCAGCCGACCGAGCCGACGACGTACCTCGAGGTTCTCGTAAAAGTCGCCAACGTCGCACAGGTCGTTGAGGAACTGATTGATGCGAGCTTTGTTCTTGTCAACGAACGGGTTCAGCGATGCCATGTACGCCTCCTTGGCGTACGATGGCTTGTTCGCGAGGTTCTGCAGCATCTTAGCGATGAGCGTCAGCGTCCGGCGCGGATGCTTGGCCGGGACGCTGTCGACGAGCATGTAGGCTTGGGGCGTGACGACAGCCGGATTGATGAAGCGCAAAAAGAAGAAGCCGCCGATGAGCGAGCAGATGGCAAAGTCGGTCGCATCGGGGTACTTGCGCTGTAGCGGGCGCATGGAGAGAAGGTGTCAGTTTGTTGGGCCGCCGAGGACGGAGACGGGGCCACAAGGGGACGAGCGCACCCGCGTCAGACTCTTGATCTGCTTGCAGATCCACCGTATGCCGTACGGAACCGTCTCCATGCTGTCAATGATGGTGAGCAGGAAGCTGTCGGCGATCTCCATCAGCATCACCAGCCGGGGCTGGATGATGCCCTGGACGTCCTCGTTGGCGGCCGCGACCTCGGCCGAGACGCCGCGTGGCAGGTGCTCTGGTAGCTCGCCCCGGTCCTCCTCGATCTGATTGATCATCTGCTCGTAGACCTTGAGCGGGTTGATCTCGAGGTTGAGGTCCTTGTGCTCGATCAAGCTGTTGATGCGCTCTGACAGAACGCTCTTGATGTAGCTTTGGCCGGGCCCGCGGCGCGTGTACGTCGTCATCATGCGCGAGACAGGCGTGTTGGCGCGCAGGAGCGAGCCAAACTCGGTCGCCGTCTCGAATTGGGCCGAGAGGACCGACTAGGAACGAGAGAGGCAAAGGGAAGAAAGGGGTCAGAGGCGTGCGGTCCTGCCCAGCACATCAAGCACTGCGCCCAGGGGAGAGACAAGGGCGTACTTGGAACATGGTCAGGAGCAAGTGCTCCTCGCGACCTTCATACTGGTTGCCGTACAGGGTGAACATGACTGTCTGCAGCAGGATATCGATCTCGGCCATCGAGATCAGTCGACAGAGCGACGCGATGTGTCTCGGCTCGGCCTGCAGCAGGAAGAACAGGTTGCCGTACGCCTGCGAGAGTGGGAGTCCAGCGGGTCAGTCACGCTTCAGGTCAGAGACAGCATAAGGGTAGAGGCCAACGCACCGCCATCTTCTTGTCGTCTAGGTATACGCCGTCGTGCGCGTCCTCGTCGTCGAGGTGCTCCGCCACCTGTTGTTGCTGCAAGAGCAACGACAACCCCGGCAGACAAGGGCGTCCTAATCAGCTTTAAGTATTCCCCGTCTTGATACGGTCCTCAGCAGAGCAGAGCGAGCCGCACCTCGTCCGCCGCCATCCGATTCTGAATGAGGAGTGCGATACGCGAGTCGAGGTAGCGGACGTCGCGCTCAAGCACGAAGTTCTTCTTCGACTGAGACGAGATTTTGCTCTTGAGGTCGCGCAGGCGTTTTTGGGCTGATAGAGAGTAGGGGAGCAGCGCAGGGTCAGCGACCGTCCGAGAGCAAGGGATCGACAGGGCGAGGACTGCAGCTGCTAGGGTAAAGGGGGCGAGCGAATGGGGAGCTCACCTCGAGCGAGGTCATCTTCCACCTCCATGTCGACCTCGGCCGCCATCGAGTACATCTGTAGAGCAAACGAGCATCGAGAAAGTCAGCCTTAAGGGCTCCGCGTGCGCACAAGAGAGAACCAGAGGGGACGATAACGGAAGGAGACGCACGGCGCTGACGGAGTACCGATTCATTGTGTTGCGCGAGCTGCTGGCCGCGCCGCCGAGCGACCTGCCCGAGCTGCCAGAGACGTTGCGCGAGCCACTCGCGCCGCCGTACGCTGCTGTCGCCATGACCGTGGATGGGTGAGATAAATGAGGGGTCGTGAGGCGCTGTTGGTGAAGAGGAACGGTGCTGGAGGAGGCGAGGCTCGTGCGACGAGCTGGTAGGCGAAGGGGGCCCGGGGAAGGGGGGCGGTCAAGGGCTGGGGAGAGAGGTTGCGCGTTGGAACCCGTCGGCTCTCGTCGTCCGTGTGGATGGAGCGAAAGGGGGGGGGGGGGCGAGAGAAAGGAGGGTGAAGAGGACTGCCTGTCGACAAGAAACAGGAGTGCGGCGAAGGGAGCTATGGCTGATGGGGGGTCGGGGGGAGAGACAGGAGGAGAGGAGGCGTGCGCGAAGAGGCCAAAACACACCGAGCCGAACGAGCGGCACCAGCCTGGCGCAGGCTCCAGGTGCTGCAGAACCCTTCCTCTGCATCTCCAGGCTTGCAAGGTGCTCTGCCAGCGCGCTAGCTTGCGATGCGCAGGCTCGTCTGTCTGCTTCCTGCAAGGAATGACTAGCGCGCCAAGGCCAGCTGCCGTCTGCTGCTTCAGCTGCTGCACGTCGTTGCGCACGCGTCGCGCGACCGGCACCGGAGGTCTCAGCCGACGACGAACTGATCGAACGCGGTCTATGTGGGCCTCAACGTCGTATCGTCGTCGTCAATAGATCATTGATGCCGTGGCAGCAGAAGTCACTTGCTCTAGACGACCCCTCCGCCCTTGCGCTGACGATCGCTCCGTCTCGGGCTGGCCGTGACTGTCACGTCGCTCGCGGCCTCGGACGCCGGCCCGCGCACCTTGGCGTACGGCATCGGCGAGGAAGCGGACGGCTGGGGCGGAGGGGGCAGCTGCGTCGCCCACTGTCCCGATGTCGGATGCGGGATCTGGAACGAGCCTGGTGGTGGAGGTGGTCGAGCGGCCGCAGGCGAGGAGGCTGGCGCGGGCGAAGGGGACTGCTGCTGCTGGGCAGCCAGGGACGCGTTGTTGAGCGCGTTGGTAAGGGCGCTCAGGTCGGACCGCCGTCCCCAAACCCACTGCTTGGCGTCCTCGGAAAGCTTTGCGAGGTGAGTCTGCAGATTGGTGTAGAACTGAAGTCGTCAACCGGGTGGGCCGAGACCGGTCAGCATTAGACTAGGCTGAACAAATGACCGCGGACACGCACCTTGGTCCCCTCCTCGAGGTTGCGGATCACCTCACGGTATTTCTGGAACGCAACGTCGAAGCTCTGAAGCGCCTTCTCCCGCGACTTGATGATCGGCGAGGTCCGGCGCGAGTTGAGGAAGTCCTCGTTCTGGGCCTGGAGAGAGCGTTGCGCGTGCATCAGAGCCTGCCGGCACAGGCGCGCAAGGGACGCAACCAGCAACTTACTCGAATGGCCTCCAGAGCACTCTCGGTCTCTGAGATGTTGGCGTCGAGGTCAGTCTTGAAGCCAGCGTACTTTCGCAACTCCTTCTCAAACAGACTCTCGAACCACTCGACCCGGACCTCGCCCGACGTGCCGGCCGACCGCTGAATTGAGTTGGCCTCGCCAAGTACCTGCGACCGCACGTCATCCTGCGATGCTGTCACGCGCGCCGACTCGAGAATGCGAGAGCGGGCGGCGGCCAGGTCTGAAAGTTTCTCGAGCGAAGCGTGCAAGGCGCGCGCCGACGGCGTGGCCGTGAGCGAGGGGCCCGAGGGTAGGCGGGGGATCGAGCCGTCGAGGTACTCCTGGGTTGAGGCAACGGCGAGCAGGGTCATCGTCAGCACATGACAGTGCAGCAGCTGTAGCATCTAGGAGCACGGGCCGCACCTCGCTGCCACCGAGGATTTCGATCTTTTCCTCCCACATGTCCCACTTTTGGCGGACGATGGCGTCGCTCTCGCCGGCAGCCTGTAGCGTCTTGCGGTACAGCTCGACCTGCTCGATCAGCTGCCCGTTGACCTCGTGCGACAGCGGCCTGCGCCACTGAGCGGCCGAGTAGCGGGCACGGAGCGTCTCGTCCTCCTCAGCCTCCTGATCGAGCAGGTCGAGCACCTCGTTCAGACTCGCGTCAGTCCGCGACCGCAGCGTCGCGATCGACTGCATCAGCTTGCGCACGCGGTCTGCGCCACGCTCACGGCGGACGTCCTGGGCGATGCCGAGCAAAGAAGGGGGCAGGCCGATCGGCCGCTCAATCGCTTGGAGTGCGCCGGGGAGGTTGAGGGACTGCAGTGTTCTGCAAGAAGTAGACGCGTATGTATGAAGACAGTCAGTCCGAGTCATCGAGAGACGAGCATGCGACGAGGGGTCGACGAACGAGGTCGCCAGCTGGTCGGCGTCCGTCTTGGCCGCTGCAATCTCGTCTCGGACAAAGCTATCCTTGCGGTCATCGTACACGCCTGTAACGCAGTGTACTGCCGTCAGTGAGACGCCCCACACTCCGAGCGTATGGTTCGACGGTGGGACGGAGGGGAGCACTCACTGATGGCTAAGTGAACGCCGTAGTCGACGAGGCCGTCCCATCCGAGCCCTCCGCCCTCCTTCATGAGCCATCCGAGACTGTCTTCGACCGATGGCGGAACGACAGCCTTGACCATGAGTGCGCCTTGGATCGACGCGAGCTCGGCCGCCGGTGGGACGTGCTCGAGGTAGATAAGATCATTGTCGCGCTTTGCGCGAGTGAGGGAGGAGGCGACCGTGGCAGACAGGCCCTGCAGCGGCGACGAGCATCAGCCAGAGACTGAAGACGGAAAAGTAGGCAGGGGATGGCGTACCTTGATGTCTGTGATGACCGAGTCGGTAACGACGCCCGGCTTAGCGAACGACAACGCCTTCTTGGCCGCCGCCTGCGCCACGTCAAGCCGGGCGATCTCGAGACCGTAACGGTTCTTCTCGAGGTCCTCGATTGACATGCGGTCTGCGGGGCGCATAGTAAAGGGAGTGAGTTGTCGGTGCGCCGGAAAGGAGCGACGACCAATGACGACGAAGATGGCTGTACATTGGGACGCAGCGGCAAAGTGGTGCTTCTTGATGCTCATCAGCGCAGTCCAAAGCTGCAGGGAGAAAGTGAAGGTGAAGGTCAACACGAAATTGACGGTCGACGGTATCATACGGAGGAAGCCTTTCAACTCACGGGCGGCAGGTACGCCGACGCGGGCGGCACCTCCTTGCTCGATGCCGTCAGCGCCTCGTCGTACAGCTCCGACACCTTCATCGCCAGGCGCGCAATGATCCCGTTCTTGTACTTCTCTGTATCGTGCAACGCGTTCAGAGTGAGCCTCGTCGATCGTCGGATCCAAAGTAGAGAGGTCTATTGGTAACGCACCCAGGACGGCCTGCTGCCAGAAGCACTCTTGCGCCATGGCCCACATGAGCACCTTGAGCGTCTCGAGGAAGCCCTCCTTGAAGTCGTACACCGTGTTGCCGAGATTGGCGAGCGACGGCAGCGACGGGAGCATTGCGAGCAGGTGCTGAAAGACACCGGCCGCGTGCTGCAGAAAAGGAAGCGGAAGGGTGTCAGGAAGAGATGCGCAAGGCAGAGCTGTTCAGGGGGGGGGGGGCGACACGCACCTGGAATGAGGCAATCGCGCGCTTGAGCGAATCGGTCGTCGTCCGTGGCTCATCTGCGCCCTGCGACGACAGCATCCTGGAAGTCAGCCAGGTTGTCTCCTGCGGCTCGATTAGCTGACAAGGGGTTGTTGGATGTGAGCGGCGACGCACCAAGTTGGCGTACAGCGCCGCGAGGTTGTACAGAACCGCAGCCCGCTCGTGCGCAAGCGTCGGCAGCGGCACCGGTGTCGGCTCCCCAAACGAGTAGGACGGCGGGAAGGGCGCAAAGTAGGGGAAAGTCTGGCCAATCTGCGAGCGGTAATCGTAAGACAAGGAGTGCGAGTGAGCCACGGCGCCTGTCGCCTCGCAGCAGCAGCAACAGGCGAGCGAGGGTGGACGCACGTCCGGGGGCAGCTTGCTGAGCAGGTAGCTCAATGTTGCGTTGTAGCTGCCAGAGCAAAGGAGCAGACGGCCAGGAACGCATACACACGCCAGGTCAGCGACCATCTGCAAAGACCTGAACTCGCAAGCGGGCAAGCAGGGACGGACCTGACGAGCTTGCCGACCCACTCGCGGTGAACCTCCACCCCGCCGCCCTCGACGGCGGCCTCCCTCAGCCCGCACAGACGCTCAACGTCGTTGCGGAACGCCTCAACCGAGACCTCCTTGAAGTTCTCGCCAATGTAGCGCGTGAGCGAGCGCGTGAGGTCGGCCCGAAGCGGCGTCGTCCGCTTAAACGGGACGGGCGGGTGCTTGTTCTGTCCGATTGAGAGAGAAGAAAGAGCAGCCAAGGAAGGCGGGGACGCGCGACGGTCAGCCGGGTGCGGGCTGCGTGCGCCGAGTCCGAAGCGACATCTGAGGATGAACCATGATCTGCAGCCAGGGGAGCCGTCTGCCAGTCGAAGTGTTTGGGCTGGCTGAGTTGTAAAGGCGGACGGGATGGTAGGGCTATGATGATGGGTCAAGGTCAAAGGAAGTCGGCCTTGCAACGGCTTGCTGCGTTAGCGGGCCGACTCTGCCAACGTCACTCGTGATCTCGCCCCGCTTTCGCTCGCAGCGCTCACACAGGCGCAAAGGACAGATGCCACTGCGACTTCAAGGACAGGCAAGCTCCATGGTGCATATTCCCACGTGGCTCGAGCGAGTTATTCGCTGTCGCTCCCGCCGCCAAAGAAGTCGTCATCGGCAATCGCGCTCGCCTCAACGCCGCCCTTGCTCTTCTTGCCGCCCTTGCCGTCGTCGACCTCGATTCGCTTGCGCTTGCGCCCTCCCTCGTCGGCGTCTCCCGCGAGAATCTCCTCTTCCGGCTTGCTCGAGAGCCTATCACGCGCGACGCCGGGAAGTCAGTCTGCGTCGCAGTGAAGAGACGGACAGGGGGACGACGGGCGACGCACTCGCCAGAGGCCATCATGGCCCGGACCTTTTCGACCAGCTCGCCCCGCTGGACATCGCTCTTGCCGGCACCCTCCTTGGGCGCGTCCAGCAACGGCGCCGACTTTCGCTTGGTCGAAGCGTCGCCCTCGTCGGCCGACTCGACGTCCTCGACGTCAGACTCACCGCCGCCAGCCTTAGGCGGGAAGAGCGAGACGTACTTGAGCGTGTTGGGGTAGTTCTGAAGGCCACGGGGTGGTCCTGCAAGGTCAGCGTATGGTCCGCCGACGACGACCGGAGCCCAGGGGAAGGGGAGCGCACCAGCACATAGTTGAGCCCAACGCGCAGGCCTTCGATCTCCTTTTCGAGCTTGGCCAACTTCTTCTTGGAAGAGGGAGGGTCGGTCGCGAGCACTTTGAGGAGAGGCCGAAGGCGGCGGAGGAGTTTCTGGCGCTCTGTGGACGAGCAGCGAGGCAGGCGAGCGTCAGCGGACGGTAAGCACGAGCTCGAAGGGGTGACCAGGTAAGCTCGGCTGGACGCACCGAAGAACTTCACCTGCAGCCGACGAGCAGACAGGCAGACAAGGATATCGTCAGCGCCTTGGCGCTTCTCAAGCAGAACAGCAGAAAAGCGAGAAAGAGAGAGAGAGCGGAGGGGAGGGCGGACCATATGGTACTTGGTCGCGTTCTTCTTCTCTTCGTTGCGGCCCAGCGCCTTCTCGAGGTCCATCTCGAGCCCCTTGATCTTTCGCTCCGTCTCCGTCTTGACGTCGGCCGGCAGGCCCTCCTGCAGCCGGGAAAAGCTCTCGGGATCGTTAGTCTTCAGAGCAGCACACAGAGCCCGAGCTCCAAGCAGGCAGCAGGAGCCGACAAGGGGGGAAGAGAGCCGGACGCACCCGACCGACAAGCCGCCTAGCCTGCCTCAGCGCCGCCTTGAGCTTGTTGACGCCCAGGCCCCCATCCCCCCCGGCCGCGAGCCGTTTGCCCTCCTTCTCAAACTCAATCTCCTCCTTGGTCTTGCGGTGCCGAAATTTCTTTGGCTTCCTCTCGCCGTCGGGGCCGGTCGACTGGCCAGAGGTGGAGGCGGACGGATTGGCACGACCCTTGCCCTTGAAGCCGCTGGACGAGGTGCCACCGCGAGGGGCGTACGAGCCGCGCGGGTGCGACGAGGAGCCAGGAATGGCAACAGGGACAGCAGCAGCGTCGGACATGACTGGCTGGCGGTTTCAGAATTTGGTGTGAGGGGAGGGGCGGCAAGGAGGGAATGAGTGACGGTCGGGTCTGGCGCGCAGAGCCGCCCAAATTTCTGGGCGCGGATGGCCGCACGGGCGCAACACGAGACGCATCCTCGCAAGTTCTTCGGACCCGACTGGATCGCAACTCTCGATCCTATCGGCAAGCGCTCACTCGCTTGCATGTTTGTGAGGAGACTACAGTTGACGTCGGCAAGGTCGCGCTCGTCAACGGTGGTAATCACCGCCTGTCGCATGCGAAGGCCGCATTGCGCAGGTCATGCATGACAGAGGGGATGGAGACAGGGTCGTAAGTATCGTGGTAAGTGCCGAAATTGTACAGGCTTGGCGAGCGGGGCCGAGAGTGAGAGAGCCGAGGCGTCGAGAGGGAGCGGCGAGGGTTGAGTGGTCGTGCGCGCGAATGCGTCTAGGCGTGAGACGTGAGCGAGCGCAGTCAGCGTGCGAGGCCAGAAGCGTCAACGAGAGTGGAGGATTGGGCGCACTAAGATGTGTCGCTTGGGGCAACTGATGCGAGACGATCAGTCGTCCAGCCTGGATGAGTGTCGTTTCAGTTGCTGTGAAGGCGCCGATGCCGACGCGTCGATTTGTCCGGCGCCTTGCGCGCTTCCGAGCGCGAGGACCTTGGCCAGCGGCGACCGCTTCTTCGACCTCTTGACGGCCTTCGCCCCTTTTCCCTTGCCCTTTTGTTTGCCCTTGCCCGTCGTCAAGGGGGTTGACACCGGTTGCGGCGGCGGCGGAAAAATAGGCGCAGCCATGGATGGTGTTTCAGGCTCTGACACAGGCACATGAACAAGCGCGGGGGCGTCGAGCGCCGAGGGCGGGTGAGCGTCGTCTGACGCGGGCTTCTTCGACGGCGATGGCGGAGGGTCTGCTGTTGGCTCTGGGTTCGGAGCTGGAGCTGGGAGGTCGAAGGATGTCCCGCTGCGTGTGGATCGCCGTGTGCGAGCGGTCGGTGACGGCAGCGGCGGCGACGCAAGTGGCGGCGGCGAGGTGTCGGCCGACCGTCCGCAGACCTCGCACGTCCGAGCCGGGGGCGGCTTGGCCTTGACCTTCTTCCTCGACCCAGCGCGCATCTTTGGCTCTTCGGCGACAAGCATCTTGGACAGGAGCGCGCCGCATGACACGCATCCGACCGGCTGCGGATCGTCGTCGGCGTCGTCGGTCTGGGGCTGCTGCTGCTGGCCCGCGGCGAGAGCGAGATGCAAGCGGAGGCGCGCGAGCTGGAGGGCCGCGCGCTCGGGCGAGATGGGCGAAAGCAAGGGCGGAAGGACGACATCCGAGATGGCAGCGGCCATCTTGGTAGATAGGTGGAATGTCAATCGAGGGAGGGGAGGGGTCAGGGCATGGTTGCCAGGACGGTTGGGGAGGCGGCGTCGGTGGGGGAGGGGGCACGTCCCGAGGGCGACGCGTCGCAGAGCGCTGGCAGGAGTGGCAGATCGAGATCGGCCAGTCAATTCATCAGACCCAACAGCGCTGCACAAGATTCGGGCAAGCGACGGACCTGGATGCGATGACTTGCGGGCGCTGGCCAACAGGGGGTGTGGGTTGTCGCAGAGGTGGTCGTCTGCGCTGCGAGTTGCCGAGTAAACGCTGCGGGTCGGAGTCGGCCGCGCCCCTGCCTAGATGCATCTTTGCCATGCATTGCTGCGGATTCATCTTGGCCAAAGGCCGCCGCTGCAGTTGATCCTCCCGCCACCTGCCAACGTCGACCCCCCGGCTGTCCTCGTCCACGCCCAACCCTCCCGTCCCGTCCAGCTTCTCTTTTGCTAGAGACAGCACAGCCCTCCAGCGTGAGTCTCGTCTCCTCCGCACACCCCACCCTTTGCTTGCGTACTCGACGACGGCTTCGTCGGCGTGGAAGCGACAGGGGTGTGCGCGGGGGGGAGGAGGCTCCGGGAGTGGCGAGGGCGGCCTTTGCTTGGTCAGCCGACCCGAGGGTGACGGGCCAGTCCCTCGCTTCCGCTCCAGGGCAGATGCGTCGGAGCAGCGAGTAGCGTGGGTGGAAGGCTGGTCAGCGGGCTGGCTGGGAAGGGGAATGGTTGGATGGGAGGGTCAACAGCTCCTCGCTGGCTGGATGGTGCGGGTCGGTGGCGACTCGCTGCTGTCCTCCTCCGCCTCTCCTTTGCTTCTTCACATGCGCCCCCTTTGCCGCCACCCGCGTCTACTCCTTCATTTCGTTCTTCCTGACTGACACTGTCCACTCCCATCCGCCGTCGACGGCAACTCGAAGCGCGCCCGAGCCCCGTCACCATCTGCACCTTTCCGTCGTCGCCCGCTTAGCTGCGTTGCGCGTCGTCCAGCTCCCCCGGAAAGGCCGCTTCGTCGCCTGCGACCCTTTCTCGCACTACTCGACTTCTCGCGCGTCTCAGGATGTCGTTCATGCAGCCGTTTCCCGCGCGCAACAATGCGCTCCAGGCCGGGCCCAAGTCGGCTCCGCCGCCCGTCAGCCCTCCCTTCGGCGCGGCCTCGTCCCGTTCTCATCCCCATCCTCGCGCTGACCTCGCTGCTCCCTCGTCTACCTCTGGAAACGGAGCAGATCATTGGTCCCGACCTGTCGGTCCGACTTCAGTGCCCCGAATGCGCGCCTCGCAAGCCTGAAATCGTTGAGGAGTTTGGGTCCGGCGACCTTGTCTGCGGCGGCTGCGGCCTTGTGCTTGGTGACCGCATCGTCGACACTCGCTCTGAGTGGCGTGTGCGTCTCCTCAGCCCAGTCTGCTTGGTCGTTGCCCAATCCAGATGCTGACAACGAAGCGACCGCCGCTTGACACGATTAGACGTTTGCCAACGACGAGGGCGACGACCCGTCGCGTGTCGGATCGGCTTCGAACCCGCTCGATGGGCCCGAGACGTTTGAGACGGGCATCTCCTTCCGCGACGGCAACACGGGTCTGTCGCGCGAGCTGCAGCGCGCGGCGTTCAAAGCGTCGACCAAGTCAGAGAAGACGTTGTCGTCGGCCTACACCGACATTGGTGCGTTGACCGAGAAGATCTCGCTCGGCAAGGGCATCACCGACACGGCCAAGCAGCTGTTCAAGCGGGCGTCTGAGGAGGGCGTGCTCAAGGGCAAGCCGCAGGAGGCGGTCATCGCCGCCTGCATCTTCATCGCCTGCCGCATGGGCAACTCGCCCCGGACATTCAAGGAGATCTGCACGCTCACGCAGGTGCCCAAGAAGCTCCTCGGCCAGTGCTACAAGGCGCTCGAGCGCGCGTTCGAGGTCAAGGCCTCGGGCGGCGGCTCGGTCGACACGTCGACCCCGGCTGGCGTCCCGCCCTCTGCGCCGACGCCGCCGTCGCTCGCCCAGCGCGACCCGCTCGCGCCGCTGTCGGCCGAGGCGCTCGCCCACGCCGAGAACTCGTCCGAGACGCGCGTCATCTCGCAGATGCTGCCGCGATTCATCTCGAACCTCGGTCTGTCGCAGACGCCAGGGTTCCAGTCGGCCTGCCTGCACATCCTTGTTGCGGGCAAGGCGCTCGGCCTGATCGACGGCCGCTCACCGCTGACGGTCGTCGGTTCGCTCCTCTACTTTGCCTCGCACCTCTGGGGGGCCGGCAAGAGTGCAAAGGAGGTCTGCGCCGTCGTCGACACGACCGAGAGTACGATCCGCGGCCGGTACAAGGTCCTGGTTGAAGAGCGCGCCCGGCTCGTCCGCCCAGAGTGGCTCGAGAGCGGCGTCGCAGACTTCTCGCGCTTGCCGGCGTGAGCGGGGGTGGGTGGCGGCGTAGCACGTTCATTGCTGCAAGATTTGGAGAGGGAGCTGGGGCGTGGGTGCTCTCGTGCTCTGCCCATCTCGCATCTTTGTTGTCCTTTGATCGCCGCGCGACCTCGCGCGAGCACAGATCCGTCAGACAGCAGGTTTCGGCAAGCCCAACGAGAGCGTCACTTCGATGGCTTCGATGGGAGAACGTGTGCGATAGCAGTAGGACGTCGTCCACCCTTAGGAATACATTGAGGGTCTGGGAAGGGGGGGGGGTGCGACGTGCGAGCTAAGAAAGGGAGACATGAGAAGGGCCGAGGACGCCCAGGTCGATTACGAGTCACTGCTGCAGCCCTTGCATCCGCAGTGGACTTTGGAGAGAGCGCGGGCAAAGGGCGATGGCAAACAGGTCAGCGACGTCCCCTTCTGAGGCGCGAGCGCCGACGTTGGAAAAAGCGAGGGAGGGGCAGCGACGGCACGCACCACATTGGATCGTCTGGCCCTCTTTCAGTTTTGATTTGGGCACGCGGCAGATGCACGTCGAGCCCTGGTAGTTCATGTCCTTTGTCTGGATGCACCGCAGGCAGCCTGAGGGAGAGAGTGCGACGCGCAAGCAGGAGGGTTGAGGGTCAGCCGCAGGCGCGCGCGCGACTCAGGCGGGGCGGCAGGACAGAGCGACGCACAGAGCTTTTCGTATCCCTGCTTCTTCCACTTTGCGATCAGGCTGACAAAGAGAAGCGGTCGCGAGTCAGTCAAACAGTCAAGAAGAGGCCATCAGACACGAAGCTGTGAGGGACGAGGCGACGCACTTTGGGTCGGCGTACTGCTCCTTCAGCAGCCAGTCGTACAGGTCCTTCGAGATCGCCTCGCGCTTGTAGTAGAGGTCGTAGATGTAACGTGAGCGCGTGTGCGAGATCTTGGTCTGCAGTCGTATCGCCAGCGTCACGAGAGTCATCATTAGGAATCGAGTCAGCCGTCGTGCGCAGAAAGGAGCTGGCGCGAGAGAGCAAAGAGGCCAGCGAAGGGGCAGACGAAGGCGCACGATGTTCCAGGTCGACTCGACCTTGCGCTTGCCCTCATGGGGCTCGTTCTCAGCGTCGCGCATCTTGCGCGCGTAGTCCTCGAGGACAGGAGCAACGTCCTCGTACCCCTCTGGCGGAGGCTTGGTGCGCGACGTCTTGATCTTGGGCATCTGGGAGGTAGCAGGGTGGAGGCGGCGAGCGCGGCAAGCAGAGGGGGCAGGCGGTGTCAGCTTTGAGGGTAATCTACGACTCTTCGAGCGGCGAGCCCAAGTGTACAAGGCGACCGAAGAGCTCTTACTTTGGGGCTCGAGAGAGAGGGAGCGCGCGAGGGGTGCGGGAGGGCTGCTGCGAGAGCTGCAGACAGCCGGCAACGGGAGACGAGCAAAGCGAGGAGGCAGCCAGGTCAGCTCGCGGAGCGCGCTTGTGCTTTCGATGCGGCATCCGCTTGAACGGTATACGCACCTGAGAGGGTGGATTAATTAAGTGCACAGGGAGGAGATCCGGACGGGTCGGGTCGAGCTGCAAGGAGAGGCAGAGGCAGAGGTGCTGGAGAGGCGGGTGGGGGTTGAGAGGACGAGGTCGGTCAGACCAGGCGCGTTCTTTGGCAGATGGTCTCCTGCTCGAGACCGCCAGCAGCATCAGCCTATCCTACTCCTCTCTCTCACTCACTTCTCGCAGCTTCAGCCGGCATAAAGAAACCTGAAACCTTACGTGCTCTTCCTGGAACAGGTCTTGCCCTTCCCTCAAAGGGAGGTCGCAGCGACGAGCTCAAGCCAGCCGCCGCCGCCGCCGCCGCCTTGCCCCGCGACCCTGGCTCGCCTCTCCTCGACCGGCTCGGCCCTCGACCTCTGGCTTCCTGAGGTCTGTCCAGGCTCATTCTCGCCTTTGAACTCTCAGGTTGGGCCCGGGACGGGTTTGCTGATACGACAACCGGCCCCCGCTTCTCTTCAGTTCAGCCGCCATGTCGTCCCTCTCCCCCCTGACGTCGGCGCCGACTCCGCCACGCCCAACCCACTCCCGCCTGCGATCGACCACCATCTCGTCCCTCAACGGGCCCTCTGTCGACCCGCCGCCGCCTGCTTCGACCTCGTCAGGACAGGAGTGCTCGTCGACCGTCCGGTTGACGTGCTGGGCGCACAAGGACGGCGACAAGCTGCCGCTCGTCGTGCTCAACCCCAAGGCATTCCCATATGCGAAAGACGGCGCCATCATCCGCATCCGCCAGCTCGACTCGCCCAGCGGGACGGCGGCGGCGCCCGAGAGTAAGAAGGGCAAGAGGGCTGCCAGCACTGGGATGCTGTTCAAATACGGCGAGGCTGACATTGCCAAGATCGACAATCCGCGCCTCAAGGTGCGTCCGGCTTCCGGTCGCGCCTGCCTCGCGATGGCCTGTCTCGAGACCCTTGCCTGATCCTCTTCGCCCCATCCGCTGCGACAGCTTTCAATTCGTGAGAGCGCGGTCACAGCCTTTGGCTTCAAGCCCGACACGGCAACGCTGCAACTCGACGTGGTGCGCATATCCGTTTCCTCGGCGCCTGTAGCCACCGCGCGCACACGCGAAAGACCTGATCGACTTATCCGCCCGAACACTCGTCGTCCTGCAGGTCGACCGCGAGGAGGTCACGGCCGACTTCATCGAGCTCTTCTTCAAAGACCAGTACATCGGCCGGTCTGACATGTGGCGGCTCGGCTGCAGCCTCGAAGAGACGTGCATCTACACCGGGCAGGAGGTGCGGGCGTTTGAGCCTCGTTGCATCCTCGTCGTCGCGCCTGACCAGTCCGCGCCCGCGTCCCCTCTAGATCACCTTTGCCGGAGTCGTCAAAGCCGAGGTCCGCAACATCTACATCAATGGAGAGCGCGTCTCGTCATCGTACTTCACCGCGCGGACCAAGACGATCTTCCGCTCAGCTTCGGCCAAGTACTTTGTCTTCATCCAGGTCTGCCGCGAGACGTACGAGTTTGACGAGGACGGCGAGCGCTACTACGAGAAGGCGCTGGTGGGTCCGCGTTTCAATATCCGCCGTGCCTGACTGGTCTCGCTTGTGGCTGACCCTGCGCCCCGCGTGTCCCTCGCGACGCAGGACGGCTTCGTGCCGGAGCTCTTCGAGCGCTGGCAGTCGCTCAAGGCCAACCACATCGTCACAATCGTCCTCTTCTCGCGCGTCTCGTACGACCCATCCGAGATCGACTTAATCTCACCCGAGTGCCTCAAGCACAACGAAGAGGTCGGCTGGTATAAGGACTTTGTGCGTCGCCTCTGCTGCGGATCGCGTTTTGTATCTCCCCCCGCCCTTATCCTGATTTCACCCTGCCGCAAAACTGCAGTACAAGGTCTGCTTCGACATGGAGACGATCCTCGACGCGCGCGTCGTCATCAACCGGCTCAAGATCGAGCTCGCCAATTTCCGCAAGATTGTTCTGCTCGACCACCATCACAAGCCGGGGACCAAGGCCGTCATCCCGGGCTTCCTGACCTACGTGAGTCGTTGGTTCTGTTGACGATACAGCTGTATCTCCGCGCGCTCCTCGTTGCTAACAAAAGTTCGAGGCGGTCACTGACCACGCAGGCTTACCAAGGCAATGTGCTTGAGGCTATCAACCTAGCCCTCAACCCGTACGACCGACACCACCTCGACCGCGACTTTGTGCGGACCGGATTGTGTCTGACGCTGATCACGCCCGGTACCGGCTACTTCAAAGTCGACAAGCAGTGCGTCCGGCGCTCACCTGAACCTCTCTCTCCTTCCTATCAACGCTTTACGATCGCTGACCGGCGTCGCTTCCCGCTTACAGCCTCTTGCGGCTTACGACCGAGCGCTGCAACGACCACGGCCTCGGCATCGATCTCGTCTGCCTCAACAAGATGCCGCTGCATTCAGTCCCTCTGTTTGGCTACCTGTCGGCCAACCCCGACGTCGACGCTGAGATGCCTGGGCCAGCCGGCAGCGCAGGGACCGACGGCCGGCCGGCCATGCTGAGCTCGTCTGCAGGAAACAAGGAGAACGGCAGCTCGCTCAAGGACCCGCTCTACTATGACCCGCCATCTTACGCGGGTACGAGCGAGATGAGAATTTTCTACTCGGTCGTCTTTTGGTTTGTTGTGCCTTGCGTCCATCTCCTCCTCGCCCGGAGTCCTCGTTGACCAGCTCTCCTTCTTCGCCTTGCCGCCCGCAGGGTCTACTGCAGCTTCTGGTCAAAGAGCAGCGACAAGGTCCGTTCTCCCCCTCAAGCAAGTCACGCACGACCAACGAGCTCTGTTGACACGCCAGCGCCGTTGTGCCCGCCGATCCACAGAAGTACCGCCGGGGCATGTTCTTTCCCAGAGTCAAGATGAGCAACGTGAGTCGCACATTCTCCCCGCTTTATTCTGTCGTTGTCGCCAATTCTGTCGTTATCGCCGAACTCATACCTCAATCCTGCCGGACCGCAACAGATCCAGAGCCTCGGTGTCCTCAACCATGGTCAGTCTTCGAAGGCTGGCGTCGCTTGGTCCCAAAATTTTGCCTCCTCGATTGACTCAACCCCTCTCTCATCCCCACCCCTGCAGACCTCTCGACGATTGTGTTGCCGCTCCTGCGGCTGGAGGACGGTGTCGGTGGGCAGACGCGCGAGGAGCGCCAAGCGCAGCGGCACGCTCACGACGCCCGTGTGTTCGCCCACGTCGAGCCGATGGACCCGGACGAGGCGGCAACCAGCACGTACTCGTCCTCGATCAAGGTGACGACCGGGGTCTCGGTGTCGTCCAAAGGCACGCTCGCCGCTTCCAACAACAGCCAGCAGCCATATCTCTCGTCTTCCTACCGGTCGGTGCACAGCGTCGGCGGCTCGTCCTTTCCTAAGCCAGGTTGCCTGCGCGACCGCTTACTTCTCGAGTCGGCAACGCATCCGAAACCGCCACCCGCTGGTGGGTTATCGACGTCGATCGGACGCACGAGCCCTTCCAAGTCGCTCTCGCGCCCACTGCCGCCGCTCGACGACGGTCAGGTCAGCCACTTTCACAAGCGCGAGGTGCCGCGCTCAAATCAGTCGTCCTTCTCAGGCGGCCTGCGTCCGCCGCCGATCACCTCAAATCTGTCACAGCGCATGCAGCCAACCGTCTTGCCAACGCGCAACGCCTCGATCACGTCGATCACGACGAGCGGCACTGTCACGCCGCGCTCGACCGACGTGTCGACCGGCACAACGTCCCCGACGCCGCTGTCAGTCGACACGCTCGCCGCTGTTTTTAAGCCGCCCGTCAAAGAGCCCTTCTTCGCCAAGCTCGGGTCCAAGCTGCTCTACCCTTTTTACGCTCCGCGCCCAACGATGACACCCCCAGTGTCGTCATCCGCGTCGGAGGCCAGCCCAAACGCCCCCCAGTCGCCAGCGACACTAGCCTCTCCCTCGACGCCCGTTGCCGCGCCGTCGACAACTGAGACGCCGCCCCAGCCGCCGCCGATGACGCCAGAGCCGGAACAGGTCCGACCCATCACGATGCCGCCGTCCTCAACCGGCCAGTCGTCCTCGCGGCGGTCGATCAAGGCCGAGTCCCCGCGCAACTCGTTCACCGACGCCTTCTTGCACGGCTCGGGCGCTCAGGACAGCTCCCCCGGCATGGACACGCGCCTCCGACACGGCGCGGGCGCCGCTCCGAGGTGGCAGCGTGTCGTCAATCCTTGTGAGTCCTCGCGCTGGTAGAGTATGTCGGACTGTCACGCGGCGTTCTCAAATGCTGACCTGAGTCGATGGCGCTTCCTATACCAGGCAATCCTTCGGCCAGTCAGATGCTGGCGAGGGACGGAAGCCAACGATGGCAGCATATTCTTCCGCGCGAAGTCAATCTGCATCGGGTCAAGTGGAAGTCTTTGACGACGGTGAGAGACCGTGTCTTACCGTGGTTATGACTTTTTTCGCTCGCACCAGACGCTCACTCCGATGCTCCCCGGTTTTCCCACCGCAGCCCGCCTGCTTGCCGATCACGACGCACTACCTGCCGCCGCAGACGGAGCTTAGTTCGCGCAGCCTGTATACGCTCAAGAGTATCGAGGTGCGCTTTTCTGCATTTCCCGCAGCCCGAGTTGCGATCGTCAGCAGCGATGGCTGATCCTGTCCGCTCTCGTGCACTCTGGATCCCCGCGCAGTACCCGATGGCCGAGTTTGACGAGAGCACCTTCATCAGACCCTCGGCCGACGGCAGCGTCGACAAGCGTGCCGTCGTCAAGGAGATGGCAATGCAGCGGTGAGTGGCCCTGCCTGGTCTCGAGCAGCGCCCACATGAAAACGTGCGCTCGACGCTGAGGCGCGATCGTCCCTGCCCTGCAATATCCAGACTTGCCCAGGGCTTCCAGGTTATCGTCGCAGAGGAGAACGCGCCGACGCCCGAGCCGGCCGAGCTGACGATCATCACGAAGCTCGCGGCGCAGCCTCTGCCGGTCACCAAGACTGCGCACGTCCCACAGCGACCGCTACCAGGCGGCGCCTCCGAAGCGCTGCGATCGTCCGAGGCCTCCATCTTCATGGTGCGTTGTCAGGTTCCCATGCTCAACTGCAAGTGAAGAAAACACCAGCGCTGACGTCCATGCTCATTCATTGCTTGGCACTTTCGCCCGGCAGAGTCTATCGAACCAGATTCACCGGCTCGACTACAGAAAGGAGAGCGACACAGTCACGGTTCGCCAGTACACGCGCGTGTCCAAGTACTCGACGGCCGAGATCCCTTACGAGGGCCTCGTCTGGTCGAGCATGGCGACCAGTTTCCGCAAGACCGAAGCCGCTTTCAACTTTCCCGTGCGTCTGCGATCTCTGCCCTCATTCGGCGCGTCTCTGCCAGTGTTGGGACTCAAGTCCTTCTCTTGCCCCCGCTTCTGCAGTCGACCCGCTGGGAGACATTCCGTTGGAACAAGCTCGACGACCTCGTCACCGGCTCGAGCAACGATATTGACTCCATCGGCTCGGCCTGGCGCGCGCGTTTCATTCTGGTCCCATCTGAGCACGAGCCGGCCTCGATCATCACCAACAACGAGACGCTGACCAAGGAGGAGGTCGGTCCCCGGACGAGCTCCTCGTGCGCAGCTTGTAGTTCGCGTGCTGACCCATGTTCTGACTTCCTTTGGACGCACAGGTTCACATCGAAGGCGCACGCATCCTCGTCGACCAGTTCACTCGAGCGCGCTACGTGCCGCCTTCTGAGTCGGAGAACCTCGCCGCGCTCGAGCCAATCCGGCTCGTCCTGTCGACGCTCGACCCTTCGCAGAGCGTCCAGGACGAGGCCGTTGGCAAGCAACTGCGCGATCTGCAAAACCGGCGCCGGATCGGCAAGAATCACATGACGATCGGCAAGATGACGCTGGCCGAGATCAACACGGCGCTCATGGACTCAAAGTCGGGCCTGAGCCTCGGCGAGCACATGTGGGGGCTGCGTCGCTATGTAAGGCTGTTCCTCTCAAGGGGCTGCCGGTGCGCCAAGGATACGTTGACTGACTGCCTCCTTCTTTCACTTGGAACAGCCCAACTCGTTCACCAGCGATGCACTCGTGGACTGGCTGTGCGTCCGCTCTCAAGCCTCATTGTTCATGCCCGTTTTTGAAGATGTCGGCTCTGACCCCGATTGTCTGGCTTGCAGATATAAATCATGCCGGGACATCAAGACGGTCGACCAGGCCGCATCGTGGGCGCGCAAGCTGTACGATGATGGTCTGTTCAAGCACATGTCGGGCCAGCACAAGTTCATCCACGGCACCTACATCTACCAGTTCTGCCCGCCTTACGGCCCGGCCGTCGTCAAGTCGTCGGGCGGCTGGTTCTCGTCGCGCCGCGGGGCCGAAAAGGCGCGGCCCGGGGCGCAGACGCCGATGGACTCGCCCTCCTCAGAGTCGGCGCCCCGGCTGCAGAAGAAGCGGCGCATCGCCCGGTCGAACGAGGTCATCATCGACCTGGATCCGCAGCGCGTGAGCGATCGGGCCGAGACGGCGACGCTGCGCCACGACCTTTTGTTCAACGAGTGCGTCGCATGTCTCTCGACCGGCTCGCGCGACACATTCTCTACTTACGCCGATCTTTGTTCGGGCATTGGCAGGAAGAATGGCTTCAACTTCGAGTTCATGGTTCGTCTGCTTATCCAGCGCGGCGTGCCTTGCTTCTCTGTTCGCGACTTGTCCGCTGACAGCGTCGCCCTGTCTTCCTTTGCTGCAGTGGCTTGGCATCACGGCTGGCCTGGCCGAGAACCTGCGCAAGCAGTGGAGCGAGAAGGTCTGGCGGTACGGCCTGCGCATCGTCGAGGCGCCGGTCGAGCAGATCAGCACCATCTCGTCCCGCTCAGCCTTCCGTGCGCCGCTGCATATCCCTCTCGCGGTCCCACCACCCGACGCATCCGAGTTTGACCCCAACCTCAGCAACGACCAGCGGTCGGTCTCGTACTTCTACGAGGCCGCCTTTCTCAATCAACAGGGCTTTGTCCTCGACGTTGGTTCCTTCCCCGCCAATGGCTGCTCGCCCTTCGCGACCCTCGCCCGCTCTTCTTCGTTGACTTTTCTTGCTCCTCGTCCGCTCGCGCCACAGTTCGAGTCGGACAAGCACTTCGCGGCCGAGGTCGACTACCAGTACCCGGGCAAGCCCTTCTACGACTACTCGCAATTTGTTCACCGTGCGTCCTCGCCGCTGCATCTTTCATCCTCTGCCGGAGCGCCTTGCGGCTTCATCAGTTGATCGTTCGACCTGGCATCCTGTCTTCTCGCGCAGGCTCCGGGCTCGCCTTCGTTCAGGACCTCGGCGACGGAAAGGGCTTCCTCTGGCTCAACAACTCGCTCTACTCGGACACCAAGCGCGACCTCAAGACGGCGCAGGGCGTGTCGATCAAGGCGCGCGAGCGGGCGCTGCGCGAGAAGTTTGCGGCCGCGTGCGCGTCCGAGGAGGTCTTGCGCGAAAGCTACAAGGTCGCGCGGCTCGCGCGCGAGCGCGACTTTGAGCTCATGGAGCTGACGGCTGCAGGCGCGGCGGGCATGACCAAGACGACGTCGGCCCTGTCGACCGGATCGGCGACCGCAGCTTCGCAGGCGTCGGCGACCGACGTCCCTTCCACGAACTCGACGGCTGGCGACAGCTCTGCTGCGCTTGCGACGACAGACCCCCCGCCGCCGACGCCGGGTCCCGTCTCGGGCACGCTGCTGAGCCCGCCCCACAGCCAGCTGCCGCCGCCGCCGCCGCCCGAGCCTCCCATAACGTCCCATCCTTGACCTTCGCGCTAGCTTTCCCCTGAAATCCACCTCACGACCTCCCTCCTCCTATCTGACAAGAGGGCCCCGCCGCCTCCTTCCCGGCTGACGCATAGCATGCTCGTGCGTCCATCCTTTCTCCCTGGGCCCTCGGCCATTCGACTTGTCCGCTGCGTCGTCTCACGCCGCCTAGCCATCCGCGCGTCTGCTGGCCTTACCTCCGCTCGCCCGTCCTTGTGCAGCCGCGACAGATCTTCGTCAGGCCCGACGCCCCTTTCTTCGACCGGCGCGCTCTTCAAAGCTTTTACCCTCTTCACCCCAGTGCGCATTTGATCGCATGCCGACCACCCTGCCTTCCGTTCGCGAGCGTCCACAGGTGCGCCAACGCGAGCGCTCGCCGTCGGCACTTTGCCGCGAGAGTCGCTTGGCAGCAGTGCGCAGATTCTGTTGAGAGCGGGGCAGACTTGACGCGCACTGCAGGTCTCGATCATGACCTCTGCATCCTGCCTAATATCATTCAGCCTCCTCTGGGTGATCCCGCGACACGTGCGACGCGACAGGGCAGAAAAGGGGTCAACCCAGGCGGGCTGAAACGGAGTGACGCGGGCAACGATGAAGCGAGGCAAAGGCGAGGGCTGCGGCGAGATGCGCCGGCTCCACCTCGACCTCAACCTCACATATCCTCTTTCCTTGTCAGACCCTCCCCCACCCCCCAGCTCGCAAGATGACCTCACAAGCGTCCCCTCCCGACCTGCCGCCGCGTCGGACGCTGTACGCGTCATCCCCGCACGTTCCGCCTCCGCCACCGCCGCCGATGGACGAGAGCCCCGACAGCCTCTCCCTCTGGGCCTACTCGACCTCGGCGACGCTCGTTGGACTCGCCCTGCCCCTCCTCATCATGCCAAGGTTCATCGCCTTCCTGGCTGGGGGCTTTGAGGATGGCCGGCCGGGCGGCGGCGGTCCTCACGATGGCTGGACCGGCCGCAAGGCTCAGCTGTCGGGGCTGGAGACGTTCCTCGCGGCGCAGCTCGGCATCCTGTGAGCCCTCTCGCTCTCCTCTCTCAGGCAAGGTAGGCTCGCACGCAGGTGGTTATTCGAGCTAAGTCCATCGAACCTTACTTTGACCGCCTCAGTCTCCTTGGGTTTGCGGTCGTAGTTCTTGTCCTCGTGGGGTCCTCCTGCCTTGCTCTCTAAATGCCCGAGGTCTCCGGGCTGACGTGACTGCCTCTCTCGCCGTCGCCTACTCGCCCTCGCTTGTCCTAGGCCTCGCCCGCACCACCGTACATCGATGAGGCCGCTGCCGAGAGCATCTCAACCGACCGCTTCAAACTTGTGGCCGTCACAACGCCGTTGCTGCTGCTGTCGGCCTTCTTCGCTTACTACTCGACCCTTGGCAGCCTGGCGACGCTGATGGCATGCGCCTTGGGCGGCCTTGGACTCTTTGGTGCTTGGGTCGTGCGTCAATCCGAGCCGCACTGTCCGTGCTCGAGGTTTCTGGCCTCGCGCTTATTGCCCCCCCCCCCCCCTTGCTGTGCTTGGTATCAGTGCATGTTCAACGACGAGCCGCCGTCACTGTCCAAGACGACGCACGCCGACAAGCGCACGTCGTCGTTCCCGTTCAACAACAAGGCCTCGGCGCGGTCCATCAAGGATCGCTTCCGGTGGAAGCCGACACGACCGGCAGATTTTGCGGTCAAGTCGACCGTGCGAAGAAGGACGGCGGCGGGAGGAGGCGACCCGCTCGGCGTCTCGGGTGCGCAAGGAGAGGAGTACGAGCTGAAACAGCGCTGAGCGCCGGGGAGTCGACCCGATGTTATGATCTTGTCTCTTGCCTGCGACTCGGCGTCAGCGATGACTACAGCCTCTCTTGCCGGTCCTCGCGAGTCGACACATTGAGGGAGGGAAACTGCAGGCCATTCGACGAGCGTCGCTGTTTCCGTCTGTCGACCGCGTCATCATCGTCACCCGCTGCCCCTTTGTCCCCGCGACCCGACGACCTTTCGACCCTTTCCTCCCAACTCCCTCCCTCCCTAACCCTTCAAAGCACATCACTAGATCAATAATATCACGCCCGGTAGAGCCAGCGATGTCGAACATCATCAAGAAGGCTGCCATGGGCCAAGCCAACGTGGGTTCCGCCCGACCGACGCTCCTCCGGTGAGGTCGATATCATGCAGGGCTGACCTGGCTCGCCGCCCTGCTTCCACGAGGGCCTCGACAGAAACACCTCAAGAAGCAGGCCGGCATATTCGCTCCAGAAGATCCTCTTTACGAGGAGCGGACAGACGAGCAGTGAGTCGCAAGTCTTGTCGGGGGCATGGCCGCTCGTTCGAACTTGCGAGGGCTGACTTCGACGTGGACTCGATCGCGTTGTGGGCTCGCAGGGGAAGGGTCAAGCGGGTCAAGGTCGGTCGCTTTGCTCTTGCTTCTATCTTGCACGGGTCGTTGACGTGGTGCTGACTCCACCTTGACTCTCTGCCGCAGAGAGATCTTCCTCTCGGACTGACGAAAAAGGAGGAGAAAGTGCTCAAGAAGGTCAAGCGGCGTGCCGTCAGTCGAGCTCCTTCGCTGGCTCCACCTCGTTCTCGTCTGCAGTACGCTGGCGAAGCTCCCGCTGACAGTCTTCTTGCCGACTCGCCCCAACGCAGCGCCGCCTCGACAAGGGCATGTCGATCTGCGGTTTTCGCGTCGGCTACACCTTCTTTCTGTCGCTGGTCCCCGTGCGTCCCGCGTCGTGCTACGTCGCTCGCTGCGCTTCTAACGGTCGCCCGCGCGCCTGCGCCAGGCCCCACTCGCACGCTGGAACTGATCCTTGGCCCCGCTGCGCCATTGCTCTCCGACAGGTTGTGGGTGACGTCGCCGACATGTGCCTCAATTACTTTTGCGTCGTGCGCATCGCCAAGCGGGTCGACCTGCCGCCCGACGTCCTGCGCAAGATGCTCGCCAACAACGCCGTCTCGGCGTCCTTCTCGTTCATTCCGGTTGCCGGCGACATCTTTCTTGGCGTCTGGAAGGCCAACTCCCGCAACTCAAAGCTGCTCGAGAACCATCTGGCCGAGCGTGGCCGCAAGCGCCTCGCGGAAGCCGAGGAAGAGTCGACGAGCGCCGCTCCCAACGTCGCCCCCGCGACGAAGGCGAGCCCGAAGGTGCAGCAGACCTCGCAGAAGGCGCGAGCGGCGGGTCAGCAGCAGGCGCATGCGCAGAAGCCGAAGCCGCCAACGCAGACGACAGCACCGCCGAGCGAGAAGCCTGCGCCTCCGGTAGCGAGACCGGCCGTCCCACGTGGAGGCACGCAGGGCGGCGGGCGCAAGTGGTGGGGCGGCCGACGAGAGAAGGCTGAGTCGCTGTCGACTGTCTGATAGGACGCCTCTCCCTCATTCCTTGCCATCACGCCTCCGTTCGGACCTCTTCCAGACCTCTCTCTCTCTCAGACTTCCTGTCCTGCTTTCTCCTCGCTTGTATTCCGCACGCCCGCCGCAACGTCAGTTCCTGTTCTCGCCCCACACCTTGAAGACCTCATTGCCGGACGATCCAGATACTCTTGATTCCTTTCTGCGGCGCGGCCGGTCCGGACGCGATAAAAGGGTTCTTTAGAGATGCGCATTACAGGGGGGCCGGCCGTCGTGATTGGGAGGGGTGCGGCAGAGCAAGGGAGGGAGAGCGAGGAGGAAGGGATCGGAGGTGGGAGAGGCAGGTCACATCACCGTCTGGCCGAACCCGCGAGCCGCGCCGCCGATGGCGCCACCAGCCGGCACCGTCGGAGGGCCCTGCTGCTGCTGCTGTTGCTGCTGGGCCTGGGCCTGGGCCTGAGCGGCCGCGGCCGCCGCCTGCTGGGCCTGCTGCTGTTGCTGCTGGCTGCGGTCCTCAAGGAACTCGTACGCGAGCGTGAAGTCCTTCTGCTCGACTCGCGACCACGTCGACGGGTCAAAGAAAATGTAGGTCCCGCGCTCGTACGTCGCCGTCTTTTCCGTTGCCTCTGCGCGCGGATCCTTGGTGAGCCAGTAGCCGATCTCCTTGTGCCAGCGCCAGTGTCGGGCGTATCTGTGAAGAGCAACAATGAGCGGGTCAGCTTGCTTTTCCTGCAGCACAGAGGAGTGAAGAAGTCAAGAAGGCAGGGGAAACGCACAACTCCTGTGCGGCAAACTCTTGAAGGGCGTCGCGCGGGCAGGCGTAGAAGACGTAGAACAGCGTCTCTTCGGCAAACAAGTTCATCTTGGTCTGCGCCGCCGCCGGCCGGACGTTGTAGCACGACGGCGTGTGGTACTCCTCCTCGAGGTGGACGCCGCGCGTCAGTGCCGGGTCGGCCCAGGGCGCGACGAGCGAGCTTGACAACGGGCTGTCCGGCGCGAAGCAGGGAGGGAGCAGGTCTGTCAGCAAATTGCTGGCAATAATCGGAGGGAGAGAAGGGGACACCCACTCGGTGGCGCCCATGTTCATGCCCAAGCTCATCAGGTCGGTGCCAAACGCGAGCATGCCCCGGTCCTCATCGGCGTTGCGGATCGCGTGAAGGAACGCGGCAAGCCCCCACTTGTCGGCCGGGCTCGCGAGAACCTGCTCAGCCGGGATAGTCTGCGTCGGGAACGGACCTTCGGACTGCTGGGGCTGCTGACCCTGCTGAAGCTGCTGCTGCTGCTGCGCCTGCTGCGGTGGGGGGGCGAGGTCAGACGTCGGTTGCGGCGACGGGTGCGACTGCAGCGGCGTGCCGTTGGGAGGCGGTGGGCGAGACTGCTGCCCAGGAGGGGGCGCGAGCGCGTTGGCGGTGCCGGACGACGGCGTCTGCGTCGGCCAGGCCGACTGCGCTGAGTTGGACATCTAGAGACGCATCGAGCCCAGGGGGAGGCAGCGTCAGCAAGCGCTCGTCCCTGTGAGGGCTGTAGTCAGGTTTGACTGAGGCGGGCAGCAACGACTAACGCGAATGTCTTCTTGCAGACCGCGCGAAGCCTTGCCGCCGCCGATTTGGCCCTGCTGATGCTGCTGATGCTGTTGCTGCTGCTGATGCTGCTGCTGTTGTTGTTGTTGCTGCTGGTGCTGGTGCACCTGGCCAGCGAGACCCATCATCGCCCCGCCGCCGACTACGCCGTTGAGCATGCTGCCGTCCCCGCCGAGCGCGGGAAAGTCGTCGGCGCTGAAGGCACCGTTGCCGACCGCCTGAGGGTGGCCGCCGCCAGCCTGCTGGGCTGCCTGCAGCGCAGACGCCTGCGCAGCGTACGACTGGGCGTTGATACCAGCGAGCGAGGCGTTACCGCCTGCGCCGCCGAGCGCTGGGAAGTCGTCCGGGTCCGACGCCGACAGGTGCTGTTGCTGGGATCCAGCAAGGTGCTGCTGGCCGTGGTTGCCAGAGAAGAGCGACTGGTGCGACGGCGTCGCCGACGGCGGGCCCTGCTGGGACGTCGGCGGTTGTTGCGGTTGCGCGTTGCCGATCTGCGGCGTGCCGCCGCCCGACATCATGCTAAGCAGGTTTTGCTGGTGTTGGCTGGCGTTGCCGCCTGCTGATGACGGCTGGTTCGAGCCCTGCTGCTGCATGCCGCCGCCAAAGGGGAAGCTGCCGTTGCCGGTCCGCTGCTGCTGCTGCTGCTGCTGTTGGGCGCCGGCGAGCCCACCGCCGCTGAGCGGGAAGCCCTGCGACGAGCCGGCTTGACCAGCTCCGGGTGTCCGAGGGTGCTGGGCAGAGGGGTACGGCGACTGCTGGCCCCGGTGCTGCTGCTGCGAGCCAGGCGGCGGCGGCGGGCCATTTGACGAGTAGGCGCCACCGGGCGACGGCGCGGCTGGATAGCCCGACGACCGCGGAAACGAGTTGAGCGAGGATGGTGGCATTGCTCCTAGTGCTGGTGGGCGGGACGGGGGCGCGCCTTTAAGCGAGCGGATAGGAGAAGAGAGTCGGTGAAGCGGTTGGTTTTTTTCGAACGAGGGGGGCCGAGGAGTGAGGGTAAGGCAGAAGGGCGGCGTCGCGGTAGCACGGCGAGGCAAGGTTTAGTGAGGGGGGAAGTAGGGAGGAGGCGCAGGAAGAATCAGCATCAGAGGCTCTGGTTGCAGGCGCGGGCAGCACGCGGCGGTGCGGGAGGGGAAGGCTGGCGGTTTTCAAGGTGGATGGGGCAAGGTGCAGCTGGTCGACGGACCTGATCGGTTCATCTGTAGGACGAGGGGAGGGGAGGGGAGGGCGGCGAGGTCCTAGGCTGCCGTGCCTGCGACACGACCGACGAGGAAGATGGGCGGATGGACCACGCGTGAGCGAGCGAGGCGGCGGCCGTGAGTATGAGTAAGGGATAGCAAGCGAGCAGCAAGGCGACCGAGGGCGAGGACGAGCAGGTGGAAAGGCGAGGGAGATTGAAGGGCGAGGACAAGGGGCGGCGGGTTGAGAGGGCGTTGAGAGCGAGCGAAGACGAGACGAGACGCAGAGGCGGGCAAAAGGAGCAAGCCCGGTCAGGTTGGGTGTCTGAGACCAGTCTGAAAGAAGAGCACGGCAGCGGCGACGCACGTATAGGAAAAGGTATTCTGGAGCTGTAGTGCGAGGAGGGGAGGGGAGGGCAAGCTGAAGGGAAAGGCCAAGGCAGCTTCGTTCGCGGGCGCCCACCGCCAGCAGCAGCAGCGCAGGCGTGAGACCTCGCCTCCCCCCGGCGCATCGATCGCTGCACGACGCTACTAGCGGTGCCGTCCCTGGATCGCACACACACTCTTGCGTCCCCGCTCACAAGCCCTTGCAACGAGCCACGCTGACGAGCAGACTACAATAATCGGATCAACAACAGTTGCTACAGCCGCGCCTTCCCCGCGCGCGACAACTCGTTCTCACCCTCCGTCGATGTTGCGACCGCGTGCCCTGACCGACATCCCTCTGAGTTTGGCTTGACCGGGTCCGCATACCGCTGAAAGTCGGGCGCCCGACCAAAGGCTTGCGTCGCAGCATTGATGAGGATCGCCCTGAAATCGAGAGGCGAAACGTAGGGCGCGCGTGTGTGGACGCCGACCGTCAGCGAGACGAGACGGCGTGCGGGTCGGCGAGGCCGACACAAGGCGGGTTAGAAGGTTCGAGATCGATGAAAATGCAGACAGACGTACGCTGTCAGACCGCGGACAGGAGCGATGCCTAGCGATTCACGATTGGTTAGGAACCTGTTCGCCCCGCCAGTCCGTCCGGCGCTGGTCAGTCAGGAAAAGCGCGATGCGCGGAAAATGATATGCAGTGATGGCGAAATGAGACGCACTGATGCCGCCGATACCGCCTCCCAGTGAAGTCGATGTCCTTGAACTCGTAGTGTTTTCCTCCGACTTTGGTTGCATTCGCTCCCTGCGCGTGCGCGTTGTCTGAGCGGCCGAACGGCGAAATCGAGGTGAGGAACATGTCGAGCGGCAGAGCAAAGATCTCGGCCACTTCGTCCGGATTCAGGTCGGGCTGCAAAGGGTAGTCAGACAGCGAAAATGAAGCGTCAGGGCGGATTGAAAATCGGGCTGAGGAGGGAGGAGAGGGTGGACGGACGATGAGCGTCTTGTCCTGGATCCACACGAGAATTCTAGGCGTGGGCGAGCGACCAAGATGGCCCAGGGGCGTCAGACGCCCATCTTGATCTCCACGAGCAAGCTTTCTTACGACTCGCCGCCCGAGTGCGATCAAAGCAGCGAGAAGAGTAAGTAGTCGGGGAGAGAAGGTCGACGCACGGCGTGACGACCATGCCCTCCCTACTGAGCTCGTCCTCGCCCTGCGCAAGGAATACCACCTTGTCGGGGTCCCGCGCGAGCCCAATCTCCTCATGAGCTTCGCGCCTCTGTCCTCCACCGGAAGTGCGGCCCATCGAGCAGACGAAGAAGTCAGAGGATGTCAGCGCGCCGCGCAAAGGGGAAAGCGCTTGGCGTCAAACGAAGCGTGACGCACAGCCGTGTCTTCGAAGGTGACGTCGACCGGGTCGACCTTGCCCCCTGGGAGCGCTGTATCTCCAGGATAGCCTCGCAGCTGCTTGCTCCGCCTGACGATTGCGAGCCAGAGCCAAGAGGTAAGGGTGTCAGCTTGTCTCGGTCAACTTGCATGATGCACCCTCGCCGCTGCTGCGCCCCTCGGCTCATCGCCGCGAGGAAGGCAGAGACCCGTAGCCGGTGGTCGACGAATGCACCTCGAGAGCAAGACATAGACCTTGTCGCTCCGACCGACGAACAAGGCAACGAGGACGGCCGCCGACGGCTGAGACTGCTGGCGAGCGTGGTCGATGGTTGTGGGCTGGCCCGAGGGAAGGCGGCCCAGGGCGGCGAGCCGGGCGAGCGCCGGGTGCGTGGGTGCAGGTGCGGGTTGGGAGGTGGGGCTCATCCAGCGAATCGCCCGCGCCTGCAGGCTACAAGAGGGAGAGGAGAGCAAGTGTTTTTCAAAGAAAAAGGTCGAGAGTCTGGGCGAAGGGTGTCGAGGGTGCAGGTCGTCCGGCAAGGTGTCGCCGGTCCAGCGACAGCGAGGGCGACTGCTGCGGTTCCCGGGCGGGCGGCCGGCCAAGCAGGCAGGGCAAGATGGGCTGGGCTGCCTGCTCTACCAGCTGCGACCACCACCCCTTTTCTGTCCCTCTTCGTCCCTTCCTCATCCTTTCCCTCTCCTTTTGATGGCCTCCTCCCCTCCTCCAGCGGCAGCAGGCTCCAAGAGACCAGCGGTTGACGCGCCCGTCGACGGCGACAGCGACAGCGGCGACGACATTGGTGTGTTCAGAGCCTCGACTCTTTGCGCGGGAGCGCTCGTCGCGAGCTTCTGCTCGCCGAGCTCCGCGACGGATGCCTTCCCTCTCGACCTTACAGCTGGCCTAGCTCACAAGTTTTGCGTGATTCTTCGCGGTGCAGGTCCGGCCCCGCCAGCACCCGAGGGGGACAGCGACGAGGATGGGCCGATGCCGCCATCGGCCGGCGAGAGCAAGAAGCGCAAGAAGCGCAAGGGTGCGTCCGAGCCAGCTCCTCTCGCGTCGCCCTGCATCCATCTGGCAGTCGGCAGCATGCTCAGCGACTGCCTTCCTGGGCAGAGGCGGTCTTGAGCCGCTCTCGCGCTCTAACGCTGACCCTCTTCGTGGATTCTGCCCGCCTGTCCGACCCCCTCCCAAGTGCTGGCGCACGAGCAGCTCTTCCTCGACCACATCCCGTCTGCCGACCGGTACCACAAGTCTTTCATGCATCGCGATGTTGTTAACACGATCACTGTCACCAAGTACGTCTGACTGCTTGCATTGTCTGCTGCGGTGGCTGCTCGCTTGCCGCATCTCCTTTGCTGCTCATACGCGACGCTGACCTCCCAACCCGACCTCGTGCCCGCGCGCGCACGCTCTCTTTCGCCGCAGGACCGACTTCATCCTGACCACCTCGCTCGATGGTCATCTCAAGCTGTGGAAGAAGCAGGCCGAGGGGATCGAGTTTGTCAAACACTACCGCGCCCACCTGAAGGCGGTCACAGCCGCGAGCGCGAGCGCCGACGGCGCCGTGTATGCGAGCGTCGGCGACGACGGCGCAAAGGTGTTTGACGTCGTCAACTTCGGTGAGTACCAACCTGACGCTTTGTGCCCTCGGAGGCTCTTTACGAGCTGACGCTAAATGCGCCGATCGACTGGCAGATATGATCAACATCCTCAAGCTCGGCTTCACGCCGAAGACGTGCGCGTGGGTGCACCAGTCAGGCCAGGCGCAGACGTTGCTTGCCATCACGGACGCCAACTCGCCGGCGATCCACATCTTTGACGGCCGGTCGACCGCTGTTCCCTTGCTGACGCTCAGCAGCCTACACAAGGCACCGGTGCACCTGCTCGCGTTCAACGACCGGTACAATACGGTCGTCAGCTGCGACGAGGCTGGCTTTGTCGAGTACTGGAACGTTGATGAGGAGCGCGAGGCCGACGGCGGAGAGCGCAGCGAAGACGGTGGCGTCCCCGGCCGGTGGAGGTACAAGAGCGAGACGGACCTGTACGAGTTCAAGAAGGTGCGCCCATCCGTGCCTCTGCGCGCCTGGTTCGGACCTGCCCTTCCTTTCGATCAGGCCACTGATACGCTTCCTTCAACTCGGCTCATCGACAGGCCCGGACTATCCCGTCGAGCTTGACTTTCAATCCGTCCTACACCTCGTTTGCGACGCTCTCGCTCGACCGGCACGTGCGCATCTTCTCGTTCCTGTCGGGCAAGAAGAAGCGCCAGTACGACGAGTCGCTGCAGGCGATCCAGGAGATGCAGCAGGCAGGCACGGCGAGCTACAAGCTGGACGACATGGAGTTTGGTCGGCGGCTCGCGACCGAAAAGGAGCTTGAGAAGGCTGGGGTTGGCCTCGGCAGCTGCCAGTGGGACGAGAGCGGCGGCTTCTTGCTGTATCCGACCATGCTCGGCATTAAGGGTGTGTTTGCCGTTCCACCTCGATTTATCGTCACCCTCCTCGCGGTACTGACCGACCGCGAATTCCCGTCATACCCAACTCAGTCGTCAACACGGTGACCAATCGTGTCTCGCGTGTTCTCGGCAAGGACGAGACCCACCGCTGGCTCAACCTGGCGCTCTACCAGGGCGCACCTTCTAAAAAGGGCGTGTCGACAATTGTGCGTGGGCCTCTTCAGCTTGCCTCGGCCTTGCCGTGCTTTGCTGTCTGTCCTGACATTGGAGCGTCGCGGTCTACTGACGCCCTTCCTTTCTCGATGCCGCTCCCAGGCCATGGCCGCATCAGCCAACCCGTTGCTGGCCGAGCGCGAGACGCGCGACCCGACCCTCTTCTGCACGGCGTTCAAGCGCTCGCGCTTCTACCTCTTCTCGCAGCTGCAGCCCGAGGACACGAAAGGCGGCGGCGACCGCGACGTGTTCAACGAAAAGCCGACGCGCGAGGAGCAGAGCCTCGCGCTCGCTCAGCCGGCGGCCAAGTCGGGCGGCGCGAGCGCGCTCGGCAAGACGGCCGTCATCCACACGACCAAAGGCGACATCGTGCGTCTCATCTTTGTCTGCAACTCGCCGCTCTCCTTGCCGTCCGCTCTCGGGCTATCGGAGTGCTGACGCTAATCTCCTTCGGCCTGCGGATTCCCAGTCATTCAAGCTCTTCCCGGACCAGGCGCCCAAGGCCGTCGAAAACTTCTGCACGCTCGCCCGCGAGGGCTTCTACAACGGCATCATCTTCCACCGCATCATCAAGAAGTTTGTGCGTCCTGCCACAGCTCTGCTCTGTGTCTCCCTCTCACCCCCGCACCTTCGCTTTCCGTCTGCTGATGCCCTCTCGAACGACCTTCGCTGCTGTTGCGCAGATGCTGCAAACGGGCGACCCGCTCGGCGACGGCACGGGCGGCGATTCGATCTGGGGCAAGCCATTCGAGGATGAGTTTGACCCGAGCCTGCGGCACGACCGGTGCGTGTGCTTGCCACCTCTGACCGTTCGTCTCCTCTTGCCTTCCTCGACTGACGCCCCCCCCCCCCTTACTCCACTGCCCTGCCCTTTGCCCTGCAGACCTTACACGCTCAGCATGGCCAACGCCGGCCCGCGGACGAACGGCTCCCAGTTCTTCGTCACGACGGTTCCGACCCCATGGCTTGACGACAAGCACACGGTCTTCGGACGGGCGACGGGCGGGCTTGACGTCGTCCATGCCATCGAGGAGGTCCGGGTCGACAAGACGGACAAGCCGTTTGACGACGTCAAGATGCTGTCGATCGACATCGCGTGAAGGGGGGTGGCGGGCAGAAAGGCAGGGGCCTGGGCTGGGAGGGTTTATGCGCGCCAGAGGAGGGCGTGGATCGGGAGAGGCTCGGTGCGTCCACCGCTCGCTTCCTTTCGCTTCTCTGCCCCCTTGCGTTCTTTGCTGCAGGCCACTCACCACCGCCCTTTCTCCATAGCCCTGAGCGCGGAAGGCCCACAGTTGCACCACCGATGTCAACGCACCGATCGATGACACCCACAACACTCAAATGTGGCTCTGCCCTGTCCCTTGCCAGAGGGATGACGGAGCGGAAGGCGCTTGCTGACCCTGCTTCTCCCCCTAGAGTCAGGCCTTGTCACAGCAGACGAGCGGCCGAGCCGGCAAAGACTGACCTTTCTCTTGCCTTGACCCAACTCGCGTCCCCAGCTCTCCTCCCTCCATCCCTCCATTCCTCTCTTCATACCAAAGCCCCTCTTCAAAGGAACCCGACGAGACAATCCACCTCAACTCACCCTTCTCTCTCTCCTTCCTTGGGGAGAAGAAGCAGGGTGAGCGGACGTGACAATCCTTCAATCTCGTCGGAGTCCGAGCCCTCGGACTCTCTCCTTTCGACGTGGGCGCCTCGCGGCGTCCCGTCGTCGTGAGGGAATAGTCGAGAAGAGGCAGGAGGCAGATCAAAGCTACTCGAAGTCCTTTCTCTTGGCTCGCTTCCCCCCTTTCTTTGGGTCGATGGGTCGTCCCTCTTTCGAGCTTGGTGGACTGTCGGACAAACCCCTGTCGTTCTTCCCTTCCCTCTGCTTCTCATCCCCGCATGTCTCACTTGCCATCCCCTGCTCGGTCTGCGATGTCATGCATGAAGTGCGGTGCCTCCTTCCTGCGAGCCGAGTCCAGGTCGTCGAGCGACCGAAGTGTTGACGCTCGCGCGGGCTATCCAACGACCCCCCGCGTCCCTCTTTCTCTCTCGATCTATCCCCCTCTCTCGCCCGCTCGCGCACGCCCTCTACACGTGCGCCCACTCCAGTCGGTCCCGGCATCCCCATGTCGGCCGGTCCACTCTGCCATGCGCGCCCCAGGCCCGCGCGACCAAGGGGACCGACAGTCAACCCAGAGCAGCTCCTTCCTCCCTGGACCGTCTCTCCCCGCCCCACCCTTGGATCCCTCTTCCCTTCTCTCCTGTCTTCGTACGAGCAACGAAAGGACGAGCGACCATCCATCCTGCACTCAAGCCTCGCCCACCCTTGCCTCCTTCTCCGTCTTTCCCCGCCCCCCCTTCTTCTTCTTGGAGATCTTCCATCCCTCCCTCTTCCCCCCCAGCTCCTCCTCCAGCCGCCGCCTCTCCCCCTCGCCCCTGCCCGCGAGCCTTCCATTTGACCCGCGCGGGTCACGGCCGGCCTCGGCAAGCAGCTTGGCTCGGAACGCCTTGACCTGGGGCGGCTCGGGGAGACGTCTCCCGGCAAGGACGTCTGGGTCGAGCTCCTCGTCTCCTTCGCCTACCCCTCCAGCCTCGGTCTCCGCTCCCTCTTCCGAGGAAGAGAAAGGCTCAGGTCGGAGCGCCTCGACGTACTTCGCTCGGTCCTGGAGCTGAGCGAGTGAGGCTGCGTCCGAAGCGACGGCGCGGTAAGCCGTCGCGCGCTCCGAGAGGACGAACTTGATCCGGGCCATCGAGAGCTGGACCTGCGATCGTTCAAAGGTAAAGAGAGCAGGGAGTCAGAGTTGACCGAGCCGAGGAGGGTGCGGTGAGTGGGCGACAGAAGAAGGGCAAAAGACGGAAGGGAGACGACGTCGACGGCCGAACGGACCTTTGCCCTCTGGATCCCCGTCCCCAACTTCTTTCGCTCTCGCTCGTGCACCCCCCGCCTGGCCGCCTCGGCCAGCTGCGTGTAGTAGATGTTCTTCTCGCGCAGGAGCAGGTGCCAGAGTGTGTGCAGCTCGTCGAACGACTTTAGGCGAAGCTCGGCGGCGGTGAAGGGTCGACCTGCGAATTTCGGAAGGCGAAGGGGTCAGTTGTGTGCAGGAAGAGAGAGAGAGAGAGAGAGAGAGAGAGAGAGAGAGAAAGAGGAACGCACCGCTCCTCACGACGCTGTCCGTCTTCTTGATGCGCTCAATCGTCAGGACGCCTGACTCGACTGAGGCATCCTTCCTGAAGAAGGCCCAGAGCGGGTGATCGGGTCGGACGGGAACTTTGGAGTCTCGGCCTATGCGTTCGGGGGTGGGGTGGCGTGGAGGGAGGGGGAGAGGTGGGAGGAGGGAGGGAGGGAGGGGGAGGGAGGTGAGAGGGTCGAGGTAGGGGGATGGGCCAACGGACGGAGGAGGATTCGAGCTGGCCAGCTGGCGGGCAGCGAGGAGGATCGGAGTCGCTGCTCGTGGGCGATGGCGGATCAGGAGGCTGGACAGCATGGTTAGGGTCGTCGTCGCTGTGGCTGGTAGAGGCGACCGAGGCAGCAAGGGGGCGACCAGGAAGAGAGAGAGCGCGAAACGGCAAGTGCAAGTTCGGCCCGCCGCGACCCCGCAGGCTGCAGCCTGCAGCCACGATCCCTTCCAAGTTCATGATCGTCCCCTCCGCTAGCTCTGGCTCGAGACCGAGAACGATCATGAGCATATACAGTGGGCTTGCACTGGTCGCTCTCTCTAGGTGCCCCGAGTCGAGCGAGGAGGGGACCAAGGGGTGCTGAAGCTGGCGTGCAGGGCCGGGCTGACTGCTGCGCGTCTGCCCCTGGACCGTCGCGTCTCTCTTGACCAGTCGTCTCGACGGCCCAGTCAGCGAGCCCTCTGACTCTCTGTGGGCCATCTCTTCGCTCGCTCCCTCAAGCTTTCCTTCCCTCACACTCAGACACCACTCGCAGTACAAGGAGCTCAAGGGTGGGTCATGCTCCCGACCTCGTCGATGCCTCCATCTACCAGCAGCGACAACAGCGCCTTCCTCCTGTCCGACCTCACCCTCTCCACCCCGACCTCCTCCTCTCCTCCCTCCACCCTCCCTCTCCCTCCAGCACCAGACGCCCCGCAAGCACACGTTCAGCGACAAGCGGAAGGCCGTACGACGAGACTTGCCAGATGGGGGTCCCTCGAGTTCCGGGTGTACGAGCTCGGCGTGCTCGCAGGGTTGGGGATGGTGGGTTGGACGGCGGTCGGGCTGGGTCCAGGTGCGCGACGTCCCTCCTTGGCTCTCCCTCTCGCGCTCCCTCATCTCCAAGGGGCTGCTGGGCTTGATCCTCGCTGCTCACTCCTGGTCTACGCGAGCAGTCACTGCGCACAGCAGGGTAGGGAGCTGGGCAGAGTCTCTCGGGCTGGCTCGAGCGGGGACAACCTCGAAAGGCACCAAAGAGGCTGACCATCATCTCCGTGCCTTGATGCTCTCTCCTTTCGCTCTGGCCTCTCGACTTCCTGACGGCTCGCTCCCTCTCTCACCAATCAATCCCTCTTGGCTCGCACGGCCGCGCGCGCCAACCCATCCCCGTCTCCCAACTCGTCATGCGACGGCTTGCCTGTGGTCGGCCTGTCTCCCATTCCCTCGCCTTCAAATCCCGTCGCTGGCAACCTGCGCAACACTGCGCATACACCCGCTCGGCCCCTCGTCATCTCGCCCCCTCTATCCCTCCCTTCCCTCTGCGCTCCCTGCCACTTCTCTTTCTTCCCTTCCGTTCAAATCGTCCTTCTGGGCGGGGGGGGGGGTGCGCGCTGCAGGCCACCCAAATTACGAGCGCTTCGCCGGCCGGCTGTCGGACGGGTGGATCGGCGGGCGGCAGGTCGTGCGTTCCGTCACCTGCTTGAATGTCTCCCAGCCTTGTCGGCTTTCGTTCAATCCCAGCCTCTCCTGCGCGTTCACTGGGCACCTCTTGAGACTGACCCCCAACCGTCCCTTCTCCAAACAGGACCTGACCGACCCTCAGTACCTCTCCTTCCGGTCCCACCTGCCCGCGCTCGTTCTCCTCGCCTCGGCCCACCTTGTCCTCCGACACTTCCTCTTCCCTTTCCTCTCCCCCTCCTCCTCCTCCTCGCGCCCTTCAAAACGCCCACTCGAGATCTTCCAAGCTCTCTTCTCGCTCGGCGCCCTCTCCCTCCTGCACGGCTCAAACGTCCTCAAGGTCCTCGCCCTCCTCGCTGTCAACTACTGGGTCGTCGGCAGGTGGGCCGGGACCAGGTGGGGCGCGTGGGTCGCGTGGGCATTCGGAGTGGCTGTGATTGGAGCGGTCGAGCGGACCGAGGGGTTCAAAGGGTGGTTGCCGGAGGCGTTGGTCAGTCCGCGGCTCCCCCTCTCCATTGTCGCTCCTGATGACTGACGAGGAGAACTCCCCCCTTCTCCCTCCCCGGCCAACCCCCTGCGCGCGGCGCATCAAGGAACGGCACCCGGGTCTCCTGCCCCGCTGGCACGTCAGCTTCAACATCACGGCCCTGCGCTTGCTGAGCTTTGCGCTCGACCGGCACTGGGCGTCTCTTGCCGCGGCTGCTTCTTCTTCTGTTGCTGGTGGGTCGGAAGCTGCTGAGCTTTCTGATGTCAGGGATCGATCGGACAAGGTCGAGCTCGAGGTCCGTCCCTTGTCCACTCCCATTCCTCCCTTGTTCGTCCACCGCTCACTTTTCCTTGCCCCCCCCCCCTTCCGCCGTCGTAAAGCCTCAAACTTCGTCAAAGAGTCGGACGCGCGAGTCCCGCCCGCTCGCAGAGTACAGGTCGGTCGTCGGGTATTTCGCCTACGTGCTCTACACGCCGCTCTACATCGCCGGGCCGGTCATCACGTTCAACGACTTTGCCTCGCAGGTGCCGTCCTTCTCCCCTTCACTTGCTCTCCCTTTCGCTTTTCAGTCCCTGATCTGACCGACTCACTCCTCAACCTGCCTCGCACTGCAAGATGGCCATCCCCCCTCCCCTCCCACCCCGTCCAAAGGCCCTCTACGCCCTCCGCCTCCTCCTCTCCCTCCTCACGATGGAGCTCGTCGCCCACTTTGTCTACGTCTCGGCCTTATCTTCTGCTGGACCCGACGCGTGGCAGGGGCTGAGCGCGGGGGAACTCGGCGTGCTGGGTTTCTGGGGCTTGGTCGTCGTCTGGCTCAAGGTCGGTTGCCCCGCCTCCCCCCCCCCCCTTCCTCCTCCCTTCGCCTCGCACAAGAGCTGACGAGAGGAAGCGCGAGGATAGCTGCTGATTCCCTGGCGCGCGTTCCGCCTCTGGGCGCTGCTCGACGGGGTCGATCCGCCGGAGAACATGGTCCGCTGCGTCGCCAACAACTACTCGACGGCCGGGTTCTGGCGGGCCTGGCACCGGTCGTACAATCTCTGGGTTGTTCGGTGCGTCTTGTTCTCCTCTCTCTCTCTTCATCTCCCTCGTTCCTTGACCTTTGCCCCTGCGTCCCCCCCCCCCTCCTCTCTCCAATCCTGCTGACGCTGCCGAGCTGCCGGAAACAGGTACATCTACGTTCCCCTCGGCGGCGCCTCCAACCCAGTCCTGTCGGCCCTCGTCGTCTTCACCTTTGTCGCCCTCTGGCACGACCTAGCCTGGCGGCTACTCGTCTGGGGCTGGCTCATCACCGCCGTCGTCGTCCCTGAGATCCTCGCAAGGCGGGCGTTCCCCTCTGCCAAGGTACGTCTCTCCCCACGCCCGCTCCCTCCCCTCCCCTCCTCTCCTCTGTCTTTCTCTGGCTTCAAATATCTTCAAGCAGCGCAATAAATCGCACTCGAAACCTGACTTAATCATCTCCTCTCGCCAGTACGCCGACCGCCCGTGGTTCAGGCATTTAGTCGCCCTCGGCGGGACCGCCAACGTCCTCGCCATGTGCCTCGCCAACCTCGCCGGCTTCGTGCTCGGCCTCGGTGGAGTGCGGGCGCTCGTCGACGCCGTCACGGGGTCGTGGCACGGTTCGTCCCCTCCTTTTCTGCGCTCCTTTCATCTGCCCTGCCGCCTCTTCAGCACTGCCCCCCCCCCCCTGCCTTGGAGCCCCTCGCTGACCTGCCTGCGCCGAAACGGGGCACCCTCGAAAAGGCATCTCGACCGCCCTCCTCAGCGTCCTCGGCACGTTTGCCGCAGTTCAGCTCATGGTCGAGTACCGCGAGGAGGAACGCCGCAATGGCGTCTGGCGGCGGTACTGAGCGCCGACGAGGCCCGACCGGCCGCGAGATTGGCATGCATAGCGCGCCTCTCGGTCCGATCACTTCGTAGCTTCGCTCAGCGTCCTCTGAGTGCTCGCTTGCTCGTGCGTTGAGACTTCGAGAAGGAGAGGAAGGCAAAGGCATGCGGGCTCATCGTCTGACGAGAGGGCGCGACGAGCCTTGACAGCTTTCGAAAGGGAGACCGGAGCGAGGCAAAGTAGAGAGGGGGCAAAGGGCGTTCGTCGAGTAGAGGCGAAAGAAGGGTGTGGATAGGTTGAGAAAGGAAGAGTTTGAGGGGCTAGGATCACACAGAGCGGACCAAGGGGAGAAAAAGCGCCGCAGCGCCCCAAGAAGAGCGAGAAGGACCTCAGGCGTTGCGCGACAGCTGCTGCATGTTGACGAGCTCGGCGTACCCGCCGTTGAGCGCGAGCAGCTCCTGGTGCGTGCCTGCCCCGGCCACCTTGCCATCGCGGAAGAAGTAGATGGCGTCGGCGTGCTGAATCGTCGAGAGGCGGTGGGCGATCGCGCTGCAGTGTTCCAGAGCGAATGATCGTCAGCAGCTGCTCGGGCGAGCGATCTTTGAGGAAGTGGAAGAGGAAAACACACATGGTCGTTCGGCCCTTGGCAGCATTGTCGAGCGCGGCCTGAACAACCTTCTCGGAAGACGAGTCGAGAGCCGAGGTGGCCTCGTCGAGGCTGTGCACAAATAATCACCGACGAGCGGGCAGGAGCGACTAATCAGCCCGGATTGATCATGGAAGGGAGCGAGGGTGCTCGGCGAGGGCAGGCAAGGATTGACGATGACGCACAGGAGGACCTTGGGGTTGCGGATCAGAGCTCGGGCGATGGCGATGCGCTGCTTCTGTCCACCCGACAGCTGGGCACCCTTTCCGCCGACGGCCGTCTCGAACCCATCCGGCAGGCTCTCGATGAACTCGAGGATGTTGGCGCTGCGGCACGCGGCCTCGAGCTCAGCCTGCGTCACCTCGTCCTCGGCCTTATTGGCGCCGAGCAGGATGTTGAACCGGACCGAACCGGCGTACAGCGTCGGCTCCTGCGAGACGAGCGCGACTTGACTGCGGTACGAGTTGATGTTGAGGTCCGAGATGGGCACGCCGTCGAGCGTGACGGAGCCCGTGAGCGGGTCGTAGAAGCGCTCGATTAGCTGGATCGTTGTCGACTTGCCGCAGCCAGAGGCGCCGACGAGGGCGACGTACTGCACGGGCAGGGAGGAGCGAGAAACAGGATGTCAGCCATACACGCCGAGCGCCTATAAGGACAATTCAAGTCAGGTACGCACAGAGCCGGGCTGGATCTCGAGATTCAAGTTGCGCAACACGCGCACGCCCTTTGAGAGAGGAGAGATAGCTCGTCAGCAGCCGAACAACGAGTATAAATCGTTACGCGGGAGTCGAGCTGTTATACGCACAGGGCGCGACGGGTATCGAAAGTGCACGTTCTCAAACCGGATGTGGCCCCGGACTTCGTCGCGCTCGAGCTTCTTACCCTCATCGCTGAGGGCATCAATCTCGGGCACCTGATCGAGCAGGTGGAGGACGCTCGTCGCAGCCGACTGGGCCTGCGAGACGTCGGGCACGAACGTGAAGACTGGGAAGGTGGGCGGATGAAGAGGTCAGCGCTCGGGTGCCCAGGTGCTTGACAGGGAGAACGTGAAATGGAAACGGACCATTGCCTGCCTGAATTGCTCCAAAGACAACCGACATGAGGACGACAAAGAAGCTGTTGATGTTGTACTGCCACAAGTGAGAGCCGACGGAAGCAGGGGCCGGTCAGCCTCGTACAGCGCGAAGTCGCACAACTTGATCAAGAGGGAGAAGATGACGACGCACCGTGCCGTCGGCGATCCAGCGGGACCCGACGTAGAAAACCAGCGAGATGACCCAGAACGACATCGACTGCGACAGCGCGTACAGAAAGTTGGAGTAGATGAGCGTCTTCTTGGCTTTTTGGAGCGGCAGGTCGAGCGATGCCGAGTAGACGGCGCAGGCGTCGGCCTCTCTGTTGAGGCTCGCGACCGTCTTGATAGCGCCGGCAGCCTCGCACGCGAGCCTGGCAGAAAAGGAGGGACAGCCGACCATCGTTAGCTCGCCCGGGACCTGCGGCGTCGAACGGAATGAAGCCAAGGTCGAACTTACTGAGCCGATTCCTCGTGGTCGGCCTTGTTGTTCTGATCTTTCAGGACAACGAGCCTAAGGCGGATGTAGCCGGCCGAGACGATGAGGGGGATGCAGGCGATGCCGATAAGACTGAGCTTCCAGCCGTAAATGAGACCGATGATGGCGCCCGAGACGATCGTCGCGCACGACTGGATGATGGTCCCAAGCGTCGTGCCAGCCAGGCCCGAGATCTTCTGCGCGTTCTCCGACAGCGACGAGGTAAGGGCGCCGGTCTGCGAGAGGAAAAGAGAGAGGGGAAGGGGTCGAATGGTCAGCTTGGCGGCGAAAGGACACAGAAGTTGCGAGCTACATGGCAACGTACAGAGTTGCGCTCCTCGTCAAACCAGGCAATGTCAGACCGTAGGATGGCTCGAAACGAGAGGCTTCGCAGCTTGGCGGTCAGGCTCTCGGCGGCTGGTGGGGGAGAGGGAGGGACTTTGTCAACAAGGCCGTTGTTAGAGGTAGAACCGAGCAGGACATGAGGCAACGCACTGTGGGTGAGGCAGTAGTTCTGGATGGCGACTGTGATGCTCGACAGGATCGCCATGATGAAAAACCACAGACCCGAACGGTATGACTTGTCTCTCAGGAGGGCAGGGTCCTCGATGCTGAAATTGCTGATAGCTCGCCCGTACAAGATGCCGAAAGCCGGATATACGCAGCCCGAGAGAATCGAGGTGACGAAGCCGTACAAGTAATACTTCCAGTGGTCGCGGTTGATGCGGCCGAGCCGGCCGGCTAGTACACGGTACGGTATAACGCTGTCGTTGCGCTCGTTGCGGACCTGGCGCTGGGCGAGGATCTGGCTCGAGAGCGAGGCGCCGCCCGTGTGCGTACGCTCGAGCGGGCCCTTCTCGTGCATCGACGGCGCGCGCTCGAGCTTGCCGTCTGGCGTCGTCGCCTGCAGCGTGCCGTGATCGTCGCTCGAGCCATCCTCTACAAAGGCTGCTTCCTTCTCGTTGGCGGCCGCGAGTTTTTGGGCGAGGACCAGCCGGGCGTAGGCGCCGTCAGGTGAGTTGAGCAGCTCATTGTGGCTGCCGCTCTCGAGGACTTCGCCGCCGCCCATGACCAGAATCTTGTGGGCGTCTGGGTGAGAACGAAGGAGGCACATGGTTCAGCGCGTGAGAGCGCGAGCATAGCAAGAAGCAGCCACAAAACGCACCCTTGATGGTCGACAACCGGTGAGCGATGGTGATCGTGGTACGTCCGGCACTGGCTTTGTCGAGCGCCTGAGGAAGACCGAGCATTGCGGGCCACGGGTCAGCGACGAATTCCATCAAGCTGAAAAGAGCCGCACGATAGGGCACTGACGTCCTGGACGACGCCCTCTGACATGGTGTCGAGCGCCGAGGTCGCCTCGTCGAGGCTGCGAGGAGCAGGAAATGCGTGGAGTCAGCGTGGCCGAAACGGCGACCCATCTGAGGGGGGTTCGGTCGCGAAGGACGCACAGCAAGATCTTGGGGTCTGAGACGATGGCGCGCGCGATGGCGACACGCTGCTTCTGTCCACCACTGAGGAGCATACCGCGCTCGCCAACATCAGTCTCGTACCCGTTGGGGAGAGTTGAGATGAAGCCGTCAGCGTTGGCCTTGACTGCAGCGGCGCGGACAAGGTCAAGCTGCTGCTCGTGCGGCGCGTGCTCGAAGGCGGTGCCGATCAGGCCGTAGGCGATGTTCCGGAACACGGTCGTCTTGAATAAGACGGGCTCCTGTGAGACGAGGCCGATCTGCCGGCGCAGCCAGCGAACATTGAGCGTCTTGATGTCACGGCCGTCGAGCAGGACCGTGCCGGCCGTCGGGTCGTAGAAGCGTTCGACCAGGGCAACAACTGTCGACTTGCCAGACCCGGAGCTGCCGACGAGCGCGGCTGTCTTGCCGGCGGGGAAGTCGACCGTCAGGCCCTTGAGGATCGGAACGTTCGGGCGCGAGGGGTAGTGGAACTTGACGTCGCGTAGACTAATGTTGCCCTCGCACGTCTCGGGCTGGAGGCCCTCGTCGCTGAGCGAGTCGATGGTCGGGATGCGGTCGATCGTCTGGTACAGCTTTGCGGCCGCGCTCCGGGCGTTGGTGATGGCCTGGACCTCGGGATTGAGCATCGCGAGCGAGAAAGAGCCGATGAGGATTGCCAGGAAGACGTTGACGACAACCCCGGCGTCGGCGCGGCCTTCCGTGATCAGTACGCCACCGAAAACAAACTTTTTTGACGTAGCATGTCAGCACGGGAACTGGAACTCCGAAGTCCACTGCCAGGAGTACTCACGGCGAGAGCGTACTAGGACAGGCGTGAGAGAAACGATTGAGGGGGCCGTCAGACGCTGCATCCGTCAAGGACAGCACAAAAAGTGGGGACGCACAGCCGAGTAGATGACGAAGACTGAATGAGAGATAGAAAAGGCGCGCGCGGTGAGATATGTCAGGCTTCTGAGTTTGCGGGTGCGCGAGGAAGGCCGAAGGGAGAGGTGAGCAGACGAACACATGATGCCGAGGCCGCAGCCGAGGGTGAACGCCTGCTTGTAGCCGACGGCGCTGCCTGCGATGACCTCCTTGTCAAACAAGACAGCGAGCTTGGTCTGTGTTGAGAAAGCCTGCGCCGTGCGGATCGTGCTGATGACCTCCTCGGCCATCGATCCGGAGTCGGCGACGTGCTTGAGCTGCGTCGTCTTGAAGCGGACGAGGAACTTGGACATGATGGCGCCGGTGACGCCGATGCACGGCAGAATGGCCGACAGGGCGAGCGACAGCCTCCACGAGCGGACATAGGCAAGGATAAAGCTATGGTGAGGCGAACCTAGGAGGTCAGCAGCGGCGGTGGTCTGCAGAGGGAAGCAGACGGGAAGACAGGCGCACCCGGTGAAGAAGGTGGCGATGTAGCTGACGGCGAGCGCAACCTTCTCGGACGTGCCCTCCTGGATCAAGTGCGTGTCAGTTTGGATGCGCGTCGCGACCTCGCCGGCGCCGACCGTGTCGAAGAAAGCGACATCCTGGCGCAGGACCGACTGGAGGTAGCGTTCGCGGATGCGCTTCGACAGCTTCTCGCCCGTGTAGACCCAGGCGCCCATCTGCAGGGAGTGAAAGCAGAGCGCATGTAAGCAAGATGTGCGTAGAGACTGCGCTGCGACTAACGAAGAGTGCTTAACGCACGTAGAAGTCTGCGAATGGTGGAATCGTTCAAGAACCTGTGGTCAGCACACGACGTGATCGAATCTTGACGAGCACCTCCTCAAGTTGATGCGAGCAAGAGGGAGACCCACAGGTCGTGACGAGCATGCCGATGCCGATGAGCGTGAGCCAAAGCGAGTCGAGCGCAGCCTGGTGACGAAGTTCGTCCTGCGCGGCAGTGAGCTCCTGGAGAAGATCCGGGTTGCTGGGGTTGGCAGCGAGACCGGCCGTGATCGTGCCGAACCTGACGAACGATGCGGTGAGCTTGCCGAAGATGAGCGTCATGAGAACCTGGGCCGAGCCAGCGGCAGCTGAGTGAACAGAGATGAAGGACAGGGAAAGCAGCCCAGGTCAGTTGTCGTCGATCGCCGCATCGAAGACGATGGGCCAACGCAGGTGTTGACGTACCCGAGGCGACGAGACCGGCTAGCATGAGCGCGCGCTCGCCGCGCGAGCTGTAGCGAAACAGCGCAAGCAGGCCGACGGGCTTGATAGTCGACGTCGGCTCCTTGCCGTCCTCGGCCCGCGCGACCTCTGCGTTCTGCTCGGCGACGTCGTCGGCCATGGCAATGGCGGCGCTGCCGCCGCCCGTGACCGCGCCCTTTGAATCGACGGCACGGGCCTTGCGGCTAAAGAAGCCTCGCTTGGTTGGTGCGGGCGGCGTCGAAGACGGGTCAGACGAAGGGGTCTGCTTCTCCGAGATGGCCCCTTCGGAGGCGGACGGGGTCTTCTCTTGCGAGGAGCGATTCATGAGCCTGCGGATGACTTTGAGGGAGGAGGGGTGCTGAGACGGGTCGTCGAGTGGCCGGTTCGAGGCCGTCCTCGGGCAAGGTTGGCCGTGTCGCCGGGTGCGTGCGTAGGTAACCTGTCAAGCGGCTGGAAGGCAAACTGCTCAGTTGGCGGACGTGGATGGGATGTGCCGACTAGAGGTCGTGAACTTGCAGATGGCAAGGAGGTTCGACGAGGAGAAGGATGAGAGCAGGTGGGTGGTGGAAGGGAAGGGGAGAGGGCCGTCGATTGGGTCGCTTCTTTAAGAGGAGTCGCCGGCGGCCGGCAGGTCGGAGGGACGCGCGTGTGGTGTGGCCTCGATCGACGGCCCCCACCCTGTCAGTGCTGCTCGGCGATACCGTCCTCGGCTCCCACTCCCCTCCACCTCTTTCCTTTCGTACCGTGAGCTGGCCAGAGGAGTCAGGATCCATTGCAGGCGCTTCTCTGCCTCGTGGCTGGGCTGAATCGAGCGATGGTTGGTGCAGTGGCCAGCTTGGATTCAGATGGCAGTGACGGCGTGGACCAGCGAGCGGGAGCCGACGTGATCGATGGGAGCCGAGCATTTCGAGCCCGGCATGCGTTTTCGCAAAACCGCCTGGTTCTGGTCGTCGCTCTCGTCGCTGACCTCCGTCGTGCTGCTCTGCTCTGCTACCAACCTCTCCCCGCATCCCTGACACCACAGCGCGCATCAGCACGCACCACGCTTAACGTCGCCTACGTCTCTCTTCCAAGGTGTGTGATTGCGAGCTTGGAATCAGTCCGGACGTGGTTGAGGGAGATGCCCGTCGAGACGAGCGCACTACCGGCCAGCTGACCCACGCGACCTCCTCTTCCTTCGCCCCCTGTCTTCTAGACTTCCCCACCCCCATCGACCCACAATGGCCTTCTGGCGCAAGCCCGTCAACGTGGTGACGCTTTTGTGCGTGTTTCCGTCGCTCTGACAGCGTCTGCCGCTATCCCTTGGTCGCTGACAGCCCAACTGTGCTCTGTCGACGACGCGTCTGTGCTGCTGCCCCGCACCCTTTGCCACCACACTCGCGATTGCAGCCACAACCCCAAGTCGCCCGCCTCGCACCAGGCCCTGACCTTGCTCCAAAAGTCGTTGCGATATGACAAGGTCGCCAATCCTAAGCCGGCCAATTTCGAGCTCGAGGTGATCGAGCCGCCGCTCGGGATGACGGGCACGCAGCGGGCGACGGTGCTGCGGGCGCTGATGCAGAAGGAGGACCGCGAGCGGGAGGCTCGCAAGGCGCAAGAGGACAAGGCTCGTGCAGAGGCGGCGGCTGCAGGACCGAAAGAAGGCGAGAGCAAGGTGCTGGGCGAGGTCGCAAAGGAGGACGTCGACTGGACGTGCGTCACCCCTCTGTGCCTTCCGTGCCTACGTACACCTTCGGCTTCTTGGAAGCCCGCCATACGACCGACTGATTTCGCCTCCATCGACTTTCGAACAGTGCCCCGCCGTTGCCCAAACTCACGCCGCCGCTTGTCGTCTGGTGGCAGAGCGACGACGTCGTCTCGGGCTCGGTCGACGATGTCCGACATCTTATCGACCGGCTCAAGAAGGACGAGTGGGCAGGAAGGGGCGACCAGGGACCATCGCTGGCAGAGAAGCTGAAGAGCTGGCTGAGCTGAGGGCGGGGACGCGCAGGCCGTGCGGGTCGACGATTGCGCAGCGGACGAGCACAGCGCGCTGGACGAGCGCGAGCCCCCCCCCCCCCCCCCCCCCCCCCCCCCCCCCCCCCCCCCCCACCCCCCCCCCCCCCCCCCCCACCCCCCCCCCCCCCCCCCCCCCCCCCCCCCCCCCCCCCGCCGCCGCGCCCCCCCCCCCCGGCCCCCTTGCCCCC
>MVAK01000075.1:57939-99145 GCA_014825535.1 Cystofilobasidium bisporidii | reverse complement strand
CCAAGTATCTAGGTCGCACCGCTACCCCTTTCTTCCCTCTCGTCCTCTCCACTGCCGGCACACTGTCTCCCGCCTCTGTCCCCCTCTTCGACCACTGGCGCGCCCTCATGCCCTCTTACGGCCTCTTCTCCCGTCTCTTGTCGCTCTCACTCCTACGGGCGCGTGCTCGCTTCTTTGCCTTTTAGTTTCGCTCCCCTTCTCCACTCCTGACTCCTCCTCTCCCAAAGCTCCAGAACTCCTAGCCTCTTGTCCATAGACCTGCCCTAGCCATTGCATGCCCGTTACACCCTAAGAACCTCATCCCTGGCTCTCTTATCCCTGTTCTCCGCCCTAAACTCTAAACAGATCTTGGTCAAGGAGGTAGGTGATGTGGCGAGGAAGAATCGGAGACAGCGGAAGGGGACAGTGCCCAAGAGTGGTTGGATGTGGCCTCCAGAAGGGGGTTGGAAGAAAGAATGGGCTGAAGGCCCTCCTTATATAGTGTGGTGGTCGAATCAGAGGCAAAAGGCGAGTCAATGTGGAGCCGAGGGCCCACGCGTGCGACGGGTCCGTCGTGACTCCTTGTCCGCTCCGCGAGTCCGCTTCTCCTAGTTGCAAACTGACCGATCAGGACATGCGTGATGAACTGGTTGAGTGGTTCAGGCGTTTGTGATGGGGTGCCTTTTTGCCGCGCGTTCGAGTTGAGGGTTCGATTCCAGGTGTGATCGTCTTTTTGTTACTGCCTTTCTGCTTGTTGGCAGGCGCAGCCTCCACAATGCCCCAGGCCTTTGAAACCGGCCGTCGAGGAACTTGAAGTCTTGAGCAACATCTCTCGCCTCGGGGTTTGCAGACTCGGGGAGAACGACCTGGAGGGAAGCCGACGGGTCAGCTCAGCCACAGCAGGACCTGGCAGGAGCAAAAGAGGGGGAGGCTCACCTCGGCGAGATGGTCCTGGACAAAACCCTCTTCTTGGTCGGCCACGACCGCGAGGGCGGGAGGCAGGCTGAGGGGGGACGCCCTGGAGGAGAGCCTTTGGGTCAGCTCAGCTGCAGCAGGACCTGGCAGGAGCAGACGAGGGGGTCAGAAGAGAGGGAGGCTTACCTCGGCGGGGTTGTCCTGTACAGAACGCGCGTCCGAAAGGGGCGACGAGACAATCCTCTGGGCTCGCTTGTTCCTTCTTCTAGCCATGGCTGGGGTTGGGGCTGCAAACGGGGGTGGAAGTTTGCAAGAAGCGGGTGGTTGGGGTCCAGGCGGCGCCGCCGCCGCATTTGGCCCGCACCTGCGTGGTGTTGGATCGCTATCCGAGGTCGCGGGTTCGACTCCCGGGTGGATCATCACTTTTGTCGCCCCCCTCCTGAGGGGTCGTTAAGTGATGGTCCGAGCGAGTCCAGGGGAAAAGGTCATCCATGGCTTCATCAACTGTTGTCAATCGGAATCCAGCTCGGCATAGAGGAATGATGGAAGGATGGATGGCTCGAGCTGAATGAGATCGTCCGAGTCGTGGTCCGAGACCTCCTTGTCCTTCCACCCCCATGTCGTCCCCTCCCTCGTCCCGTCCTACCTTGCGCTCAGCCCTTTCAGCCGGGGGTACCTCGCCCTCGCCAACAGGCTCCTTTACGCCGCCCTCGACATTAGCCGACGGATCGCAACCCACAGCCTCCACGGCGGCCGGCGGTCACATCCACTTCCCGCAAGGGCTCGCACCCGATGGCAAAGAGGCTGCAGCCGGCACCGGCGGTGGCAAGAGCGGCTTCCGGCGGACCCGGACCATGAGCAGCGACCTCGGCAAAGGCTTTAAGCCTAGAGGTGCGTCGCTTCCTGCTTGCTGTCCTGTCTGTCCCGCAGGTACGGATGGAGGCGGGTACGGATGGAGAGAGGTCGATGTAGAGGTCGTCCCATCGCGCATGACGAGGCACGGCCTGACGAGGCATCCTCTGTTTCGACCCTCTTTGGGAGCCTTTCAACCCTGAGCACGATCTCGACGCGCTGCCAGTCCACAGCTGACCCTAATTCTGCTTCCCACTTGACGTGCTCCTATGGCTGCAGTGGGCTTTGACACGTTTGACGACACATCGGACGACGCCCTGTTCTCCTTTACGCTCCAAGGTGCGCGTCAGCTGCCCCCTTGCTCGTCCACAAGAGCCCCATACCGCAACGGCTGTGCTACCGACTAGCTACGGCTACCAGCGAGTCCCGAATTCCGGCCGTCTAGCTCTCATGTCGCCATCTCGACTCGCCACCTCCCTCCACACTCCAGCAGTATATGTCGCAGCACGACTGCTTCTCTGGCTTGCGCTCAATCTCCTGACCACCCTACTTTGCCCGACTTGCTTCTCTCCCTCTCCTACAGCCCAGTCGGAAGACTACACTCGCACGCGCGAGACGCGCGTTTTCTTGATCGCCGTTTCCCCCGACGAGAGCGGGGCCGAGGCGCTCGACTGGGCGATGGAGAACATCGTTGAAGATGGGGACGAGGTTGTCGCACTGCGTGTCGTCGAGCTGGACGAAGGAGGTCCGTCCGTCTCGCCCTTCCTACCGGTCCTCGTTTCTTCCAGCTCTCTATGCGCTGCTCCCTTGCTCTCCTTGGGCTGGGCGCCCTCGCTTAAGCAGCAGCTGCAAGTCGCTGCGGCCTCCTCTTCTCTTGCGTTGTCCTTCCCCCTTTCCCCCTCCTCCATCCTCCCTGCCTCTCCTCATCCCTGGTCTCTCCTAAATCAGTGTCTGCCCCAGCGAGCACCCCTCGCGTCATTCCAAGCCTGACTCCCTCTCTTCCTCCTATTCTTGCTCCCAACGCAGAGCGCGCCAGCGCAAAGAAGCTCGAGGAGTTCCGGGACGACGCGCGCGAGCTGCAGCGGCTCATCATGGAGAAGAACGCGGCCGAGGATGACCAGCGCAAGATCAGTGTCGTTGTCGAGTTTGTCGCGGGCAAAAAGACCGAAAGCATTGTGCGTTCGCCTCGCCCTACCGCCCAGGGACGTTTGGGCGCGCGAGCGCGCTGTCTCGCCAGCGCTCGGCTGACGATCTGCTCGCGTCGTCCTTCTATTCCGCCCAGATGCGCTTGATCGCGCTCTATCGGCCTGACTCGCTGATCGTGGGTACGCGAGGCAACCGAGGCAAGCTCGCCCTGTGGGGTGCTGCTCTGGGAGGTGCTTTCTTCCCTTCCCTCTCTCTTCTCTGGTTGCACTTGCATGCCACGCACGCTGACGCCATCGTCTCGACCGCCCCCGACGATTTCGTAGCACCCGGCATGGGCTCCGTCTCGCGCTACTGTATCTCGCACTCGGCCGTCCCCGTCATCGTCGTCCGGCCCGAGGCCAAGGTCAAGAAGTCGCAGGCCAAGCGCGAGAAGAAGGACCCGAAGCGCAAGTCGTATCTCGCTCTCCTCGGGTGCGTGTCTCCTTTTGTGTCGCTTTGGATCTGTCTGCCTTGTCGGATGGTCTTGACGCGTCAGCTCATCCGCATCTCTTTCGGGTCTGCAGAACGAGCGGCACGAGCGGCACCAACCTCAGCAGGAGCAAGTCGGCTGGCGGCCTTTCTTGATTCGACTGTGCTCCTCGACGAGGTGTTAGTTCTCATCTTCGATCAGCGCACCGAGATCTCTCGCCCCCCCCCCCCACCCCTTCCTTCGCTCATCAGCTTTGTGCGCCGCTGGCGTTCTCTCGCTCCCCCCGACGTCATGTCTGTTCAACGCGTTCGTCGAATCCTGACTCCGTCCGCCCCTCCTCGTCTTCGTTTGCCCACTGCTCTCCCCTCACCTTGTCGCGCACCTGCATTTCGTTGTATACACTTTAAACCTCTCACTACACCAGGGGCCGACCTTCCTTCTCTCTTGCGGACATTGCATGCACTTCTCACTGGACGGTCGGTCCGCGCGCGTGCGCAGTCCCCAGGACATGTGATTCGTGATTCGTGAGAAGATCGGATGAGATGAGAAGAAGGGTGGCGCGAGGATGACGGGAGGATTTTGGGGCGTGAGGATCGTGAAAGCCGTCGTGTGTGAGGGTAGGCGGGAGCTAGTCGTGAATGGAAAAGCCATCAAGCCGCCGGCGGGGGCTGCTGAGCGTGAAGGGCCCAGGGCGGGAGGAAGGTGGCTGGCGGCTGGGCGGCGGCCACCTGGGCAGGCGGGGCAGCGACGGGTGGTCGAGGGGGAGCGGCCGGCGCGGCAGGTGCTGCGGGCAACGGGGCGACGGTCTGCGGGTAGTAGGCCATCCACCAGCTGAACAAGGACGGCGCATGCGAACAAGTCAGCCTGAGAGGGCAGGAAGTGCAGCATGAAGGTTTGGAAATTGCGAGACGCACGGAGGGGGGACGGCGCCCGCTGCTGCTGTAGGTGCCGCAGGAGCGGCGGGCTTGGGCGCAGCGGAGGCGGCTGCCGGTGCTGAGGCCTTAGTAGCGGCAGCGGAAGGGGTACCTTTTGCAGCCGGCTGGCAGATATCGTCGGGAACAGGTGATCAGTAAGGTAAGACTGCCTGCGTTTAAGAGAGGGAATCGTTCGAAGCACCTTCGGACCCTGCCATGGAAACATATTCATGCCGTCACCGGCGCCATGGCGAGCCTTGATAAGAAGCAGATCGGCAATCTCGCTGGGGAGGAGCGCAGGTTTGGGCCGGTAAAGCGTTAGCATCTGACCAACGCAAATAGAAACAGCGCCTGGGCAGACGACTGACTGCTGAAGAGCGCGCTTGGCCTCGCGCAAGTCCCCGACCTCCTTCATGAGCGTCTTGACTTCGCCAGCCAGCTGGTCGGAGAAGGCGCAGCGTCAGGACAAGGCCAGGTAAGGGGGTAGGGGAGGAACCTTGCAGACGCACGCTTTTGCTAAATTGGTCGAGGTGGGCGTTGACGTTGAACGAGACATGCTCCTTTGCCTGTGACGCCCAGCGAGCGAGGTTCAGAAAGTCGGTCTGCCGCCGAAGGTGTCACAAGGTCAGCTGAAACGAGAGACGCACTGTCTTCTTTATCTCGTCCGTCGACGCCTTCTGCGCGGCCTTGACAGACTTGTCCATGTCGGCGCCGATAGTCTTGATGAGCGCCAGCTGCTCCTTCTTGGTCTTGTCTAGGTCTGCGCCGAGATTGGCAAGCAGCGCGAGTTGCTCCTTTTTCTGCTTGTCCATTTCGGCCGTCATCAACTTCAGGAGCGCTTGCTGCTCCGTCTTGGCCTTGATGATTTCGTCGAGGAGCTTTTCAGTGTCAGCGGCGGCAGGCGACTCGAGAGATTTGGGTGCCGCGCCAGAAGAGCCTGGGACCACCGCAGCGGGAGGCACAGTCTTGCCGTCAGTCGTCTTCCCCGTGGCGGCTGCGGTGGGGAGACCGAGCTTGGTCATGACGAGACCGGACGATGCCGGCGCAAGAGGGCGCGCTGCGTCTGCGACCGTGATCGGTTTGCCGTCGGCGCCGATGGTGGGGACGGAAGCTGAGGTGCTCAGCTTGTCAGGCTCCCTAGGTGCGGGACCGGCGGCGACGGACGGCTTTCCGGGCGCGCCAAAGGACGCACCGGCGTCAGAGACCGGGATGAGTGGTTGGCCGTCGGCTCCAGTGTATCGAAGGGCAGAGGGAGCGCCAGCCTCGAAAGGTGCTGCGCCTGCAGAACCGGCAGCCACACCGGGCTTGGATGGTGCTGCAGCAACAGAGCCAGCAGGGACGGACGGTCTTTTGAGAGCGGCGAGAGATCCACTGGCATTGGCGCCGTCAGATAAGGAAACGATCGGCTGACCGTGGACGCTTTCGTGTCGGACGGCAGCGGCCTCGCCACCCTGGGGACGCGCGTTGAGCGCAGGAGCGACGGCGGGGTGTGGCGGGACTGCCATCCCGACGGGGCCTCCGCCAACGGCCGGGGAAGGGATGGCCGGTGTGCGACCATCGATGCTAGTGGTTCGATGCGCGGCGGGACCGCCGACCTTGAGGGGCACAGATGATGCAGGCGCGGGTGCGACGGACAGCTCCCCGGATACGTCTGTGCCGGATGTCCTGGCCCAAGGGGTCCCGCCTGCTTGAGCAGTGATGCCGGGGGGAGGGACGACTAAGGCAGAGGAGCCGACGAACTTCGATCCGACCGGCGTGACAGCAGGCTGGCCGGCCTTTGACGAAGCCGGGACGGTCGCCATCGAGGTGGTCGAACGAGAGGGAGCGCCATCAGAACGTACGACTGCCTCCGTCTCAGGAGAGGCGGAAGTCCCTCCGGGAAGTGAGTCATCCGCGAGAGCGGTGTCCGAGGGAGTTCTTGAGGCCGTGAGCGTTCCGTCCGGGGCAACGACAGTTGCGCGACGAGGGCCCGCGCTCGTTCCTGCCGAAGACTGATCATCTGCCGCCGGTCCAGAAGACTTGGAGCTTAGCGGTGCCGGTGTCGTAAGGACGGCCGGGGGTCTAGGGCCACGCCTGAGAATTGACTTGGGCGCCGAGGGCGGCGGCGCCGGGCGGTTGGCGTTGCTCTGAGCCGACGTCGGCCCGAGACCTCCAGACTCGTTTCCGACGGCAGCGGCGTCAACAGGGGCTCCTGATCTGTCGGCATCTTGGGAAATGAGGGGCGTGTCTGCGAGGGTAGACGCAGTCTGCGCACCCCGGCCTCCAGGAAGGACGACCGGTCGGGCCAGCGAAGGAGCACCAGCGGTGCTGCCAGTGGTCGCGCCGGCCTGCTGTCCGAGAGGTGCGGCGGCGGGGCGGTCAGACAAAGATCCGCTCAACGATGTGGCGGGTAGCTGCTGCGAGTGGACAGGCGGGTCACTGGACCAAGCCGTCGGGACGTTGGCTGTGTCCGTGAGGGATCGTTTCGGCTGGTGCCCGACATGCGCAGGTTGCGTGTCAATCGTCGGCTGAGGAGCCTCCTGCTGCGAGCCGATCGGTAGGGTATTGGATTGAGCCGTCGGCCCGCTGGTCGTCCTTGTCAGCGGTCGGATTTGCTGCTGCTCGACTTGCGCAGGCTGCGTGACGACTGTCGGCTGAGGAGCCGCCTCGTGGGAGCCGACAGGCACGGAGGCAGGCTGAACCGTGGGCACATTGGCGGTCCTTGTCAACGGTCGGATGGGCTGCTGTCCGGCCGACTGCTGCGGTGCGAGGGACGGGACCGTGGGAAGACCAGGCGAGACGTTGGCGGAGACATTCAGAGGCTGTGGTCCAGACGAGGAGCCATCGGCAACCACCGTCGTCGGTCGGCCTGGTGCGACGACGTTCGGGACACCGCTGGTCGTCGTTGACGCAGCTCCTCGAGGCGGGATGATGGCCGAAGCGGGATCTCCTGTTGAGGCCGTCAAGCCGGGAGGAGGAATGATGACCGCTGGCGCTGGAGCAGGTGCAACAGGAGGTCGAGTTGCCGCTGTCCTTGCCGCCTTCTCGTCGGCCCTGCGCTCTTGGGCAGCCATCTTGCGCTCCTCGGCCGCGATCTTTCGCTCCTCCTTCCGATCTTCTCCTGACAGAATGAAAGAAAGAGAGACGGGTCGGCGAAGACCGTAGCATCACGGAGTACCAGTCGCAGACGCAAATACTCACGATGCTCCTTTTCCTCCTCCTTGTGGCCGTGTCGGTCGCCGAGAAGTGCGCCGGCGACGCCTCCAAGCGCCGGCCCAGCAATGTCCTTCAGCGTGCCCATGAGGCCCTGTGGGCTGCTCGGTCGAGGGATTTGAGGCGCCGGCGGAGCTTGCTGGCCCGGCGGCGCATTGATGGTCACGTTGACGGGCTGCTGGTGATCCGAGCCTGAGCTTCGGCGCGAGTGGGTGGCTGGGTGGCCTTCGAAGAACGCCGCACTGGCGGCCGGGGTCAAGGGTCGAGCGGTTGCGGCTGCTGACGGAAAGAGAAGAGGGGGGTCAGCAGGGACAGTTTCGTGATCAGTTAGCAGAAGCACCGAGACATACCACTTTGCGAGCCCAAGGGAGCCTGCGAGGGCATGAGCATCTGGCTGGTGGAGCTGCGGGCTTGAGGCGTCGCTGAGCGACCGTCCCGTAAGTCGCTGACCTCCTTCTGCAGTTCGTTGACGCGCTCCGTGACGTCGTTGACGTGGCGCGTCGTCCGACGCTGCAGGTCGTCTGAGGTGGTAGGCGACGACGTCTGACGGCTCGATAGCTGGGAGATGTGGGATGGTGAGTCGACGGGGTCAGTCACTGGGCGGATGCAGAGTCGCATGAAGAAAGAAAGCAAGACGACGCACACTCGATCCGGGTCGGGTCAGACCCCCGCCAGAGGGCGGGTAGCCGCCGCGCCAGGCCGAGCTGCGGCCATAAGGAGGCGTTGGAGGATAAACGCCACCGCCGAAGCCAGATGGCGAGTACTGAAAGTCGCAGGGGAGTTTAGTCCAGCTAGTCAGCTGTCGGTCAATTGCAGCAGAAAGAGGGAGATCGAGACTCACGGCGTAGCTCCTGCCCGAACGCCTGGGAAACAAGCCCCCAAAGAGTCCTGGACGCGAGCGTGCGCTGTATGGGCCGTAGTCTGCTGAGGCGTCGATGGCTGAGCGCGACGACCGAGGTATGTAGGTCTGAGTGAAGGGCTCCCGCGCACCTGCAAAAGCCGGTCTCAGTGGCGCTTGGCGCGGGTACGGGATCTGGTCCGGATAGGGCAGCGACGGAGCCGTGCGACGATCAAAGTCGGGAGGCAACCTTAGGTTCTGGTCGTGGACGGGAGAAGGCAAGTCGATCGGCTCGGGGCGAGGCAGCGGCCGTCGGTACGTTTCGTTGCTGACGCGCTCGTTCGCCGGGTGCCGGTAGGAGCGGGAGGGCTCGTCGCGTTCAGGCGACAGGCTTCGGCCATCGAAAGGCGTGAGCGCACCTGGCTCGGCGCCATGTCCAATGTTCTGATACGCTTCGGCGAGCTCGTCTTCGGCCGCTTGCCGCATGCGGTTTTGCTCCTCGACTAACCGATCCTTCTCGTCTGCCAGCCACTGCGCCTGAGCCTCAGCGTTCTCGCGCACGCGAAACTCGTCGTCGTCGAGCCGGCGCTCACGCTCCTGCAGCTCACGAGCGCGGCGAGAGAGCTTTGCAAGCGCGTCGTCGAATTCGGCTGGCATGGAGGGCGCTGGACGGACTGTTGAAGCCGAGGACGATGTCGAAGCGGGACGATGAGGGAGAGACCGATTGCGTCGGATCTCGTCCCAATGCCGGTCGCGCTCGTCGAGCAGGGACTGATGACCCGAGGGAGGCGAGTGAGGGGGGAGCGAGGCATGCGACCACGCCGGTGGAGACAGATGCGGTGCAACGGGCTGCGGGGAACGCAGCGACGAGTTGGAGGTGCCCGAGTCCAGACTTGGCGGCGGATTGCCAACCACATTAACGCCGTGCTCGGACGAGTGCCACGACGGGCGCGAGACGAAGATGTCGCTCGAGTCGCCCCAAGCGAAGGACTCGTCGTCGCCGGACAGATCGCGGATGCTTGCCGGCGGATGGGATGGAAGCGGGCGAACCTCCTGCGACTCGCCAGCGCAGTGCTGAAGTGTCAGCCTTTGAGCGAAGCCCCGGACGGGCGACGTGAGAAGAACAGGACGAACCGGGCCGAAGATCGACTCCTCCTCTGTCGGTGCGCCTTCCTCACCATGGAATACCTCGTCGCCGAGCAGCCAGAGGACACGCCTGCGAGCGATGAGGCAGAGGCGATTGTGTTGCACATCAGTGGGGAGGTCAAGCTTGAGAAGAGGCAAGGCGAAGCACGCACCGTAACAGGTCGTCAAGTCGATGGAGTGTGACGTTCTTGCCCCGCGTTTCGGCAGCGCGCGCTTCGCGCTCTTCGCGCCGGCGCCGGCTGTCAGCGGCGAGCAAATGCGCAATATCGTCCTGCCGGCGGAGGACCGTCTGCTCAGCCTCGGTAACGCGTTCGAGGAGCTCGAGCACGGGTGCGAGCGGGTCGGTGGCCGGGGTCGGAGGCTGGCGAGCGGTCGAAGACGACGAAGAGGTGTTGTCCGAAGGTGACGACGATGACGAGGGGTTTGACGTCGGCGGCGGTTGGGGCGGTGTGTCCTTGGGCGGGATTGGCGGACCCCCTCGTCCGAGTGCCTCGCGGACCGTCAGCACGTCCTGCTGAATATGCTCAAGCTGGCTGGCCTGGAGCGCGTCGCGCCCGATGCGCCACTGCTCCTGTCGCTGCAGGTACACGAGTAGCTGACCGAGGTCGTCCTGCGAGCGAACCGGCAAACGCGCAGGTAGTTAGCAGATGGTCCAGCTCGACAGGATGATGTCCAAGGACACAAAAATCAGGGCCCACACTCAAGGTTCCGACGCCAACGCGGTCGACCCGCTGGCTATCGACGTCCGACGTGCTCAAGCTCGAGTACGGAGACAGCCTGGCGTCAGGCACGCCTCTCGTCCCTGAGGCGCTCGGAAAGTCGACCGACAGGCGGCGCAAGGCCGAAGAGCCCGCCGACTCGGTCCCCGTTGATCGGACCTCGTCCGCCGACGTCGTTGTTGCCGTGTTGGTCGACGGCACCGAAGGTGGCAGGGGCGGTGACGTCGGTTCATTCGAGGAGCCCGTGCCGGTGGGCGGCGACGACGAGGACGAAGAGCTGGACGGCGGTCCTCGCTCTCCCAACCCACCGTCCGCTCCGCTTGCTGAACGCCCATTCTCGTCGTTACCACCGGGGCTCCATGCAGCGTCGCTCGCGTCCGTCCGCGCCACGGTCGACCTAGTGCTTGAGCGCTCGAGGTCGCGCTCGATGGCTGGGTCGAACGACCGCAAGCTAGCCGGAGTCGAGATGATCGAGTTTCGGAACGACAAGAAGGGCGAACGACCGAGAGATAGGCTGTTGAAGGCGGAAGGGACGACTAAGTCGATGTCTTTGAGGGCGTCGGCAGCCGACCGTAGAGAGGCGCTGGCGGCCGCGTCTTCGTCGTGCCCGACCGAAGGCCGGATAGATGACGTCGGCGTGGTGTCGAACAGCGTGTGTCGGGTGACTGTCCGAGTAGTCGTCGCACGCAGGCCGCCGTCGACGGCATCGTCTCCCGGAGGAGACAGCTCGTCCTGCTCGTGCCCAAGAGCCTGCTCCGTTCGGTCGACCGCCCAATCAGGCCTCCACGAGAACCCGCCCTCAACAGCATCCCTCAACTCCCTCTCCTCCTCACCCAGCCTGGAGCCACCCTCTGAAGGTGGAACAGGCGGGGCCGAGCTCGCCCGTCTACGCCCCCGTCCCCGAGCGAACGACAGCGACCGAACCAGGACTGCGCCGCGGCGGACGAGCGGCTGAGCGACTGTCGGCGAGCCGTCGTCGATGTCGGTCCGCGAGCGCGCGTGGATCGCCGATGGTTCGGCCAGATGCCGCTTATGGACGCCGCCAAAGACTGAGGCGGCGATTTTGGACAGGCTCGACCGGCGAGGTCGGCCGGGCGCTCGGGCGACCGAAATCGACGATGACGACTGCAGCTGACGTCCGTCGAATCCGTCCTCGTCTGGCGACATCGACGGGGGAAGAGGCGGCAGCTGTCCCTCGAGCATCGGCCTCGGCGTCAGCGCCTCCAACGGGGAGCTTCCCTCCGTCTCGCTCCCCGTCGCGCGCTCCTTGCCCTTGTCTTCGCCCGATGCCGTCAGCCCGCGCAGGGAAAACAGTCCGAGCCCGAGGCCGGCGCGGGACGACCGTGCGGGTACCGCGTCCGTCGCTGGCGACGTCGGCGGCGGAGGCTTCGACTGGAATTGAGGCAGGTCAAATACGCTCCTTCGGCCGCCTCCTGCACTCGGGGAAGGAGGGAGCTTGGTCGTCTGAGCCGCAGGAGAGAGGTATGACCTCCTGTCGGCCAGCCTGCTGGTGCTGCCAGTACCGAGCGCCGTCGTCGAGATGGGCGGGAGGCTGGCCGTCGACGGCAAGGATGAGCTCTGGAATGACAGCGGGGCTGATCTGCGCTCGGGCGTGCCGACCGTGCGTGGGCCGCTGTCGTTGTCGGTTCGGCCGCCCTCGAACAGCGCGATCAAGCTCGCCGCCGTCGACCGACCGACAGACGAGCCGGGAGCGAGCGGGGACGAGGCTTGCAGATCCCTCGTATCGCGCTTCGCTGAGCTGGCCGCCCTTGCCCTCGCCTCGACTCCATCCGCGCCGGCCGACGTCACGGGCGGGGTGAGCGCTCCTCGCCGTCCTCCCCCGCCGTCCCCGTCGACAGGCGGTAAATGCGAGCCCAAGCGCAACGTCCACGACGGCGGTCGGTCAGCGGCCGACACCGGCGAAGCAGGGCGGCGAGGGATCGGAAGCGCCGGGATCGAGGGGCTGCTCCGGTTGCTGAGCGGTCTGCGGACAAGCGCGCCACCGCCGTCGTCGAATGGTCGCTCGCCCTGTTGTATGCGACCCGAACGACGAGGCCGGATGCGAGGTGCGACGGAGGAAGAGAAGAATAGTCAGCTTTTGATTCGGCCTGATTCGGCCTCGCAGAAGACGCGGAGGTCGGGCGAAGCGGCGGGAAGCAGCGCGCTGGGTGGCGAGAGCGAGACGCACCGCTCGGTCCGATCCGGCGCCCCAACTCCCGATCGTCCTTTCCTCTGTCTGCTCCTCCACAGCGCTGAGCCCGCCGCCCCTCCTCAGCCCGCCCCTCGGAACGTCTCCCGAGAATGGCCCCGTGTCGATCTCTTCGGGGCGCGAGGCCATAGATGCGAGCGTGCGGAGGATCTCGTGGGCTGCGACTGAAGGCGAGGGCGAGGGCGACCGGGTCGGGATCAAGTCGAGATCGCTGTCGTTGTCGTCCTTGTCGGTTGACGAGGAGGCGGATGCGCGGCCGGGGTCTCGGCCGCTGCTTGAGTTGACGTCGTGCTGTGGACTGTCGCCGGACCCCCCCAGTCCGCCGCCTGTCGAGGCAGTGGCGTAGGCCGACGATCTGGTCGAGCCGTCCGTCGTCGACGCCTCCTCGCCCGCCTGCTCGGCCGGTCCGAGCGCGTCAAAGTGCCTGAGCAGCCGCTCGACCACTCCGTCGTCACCCGTTCCTCCCTCCAGGCCGTTCTCGCTCTCGCTGGGCTCAGCCGTGGCTGCTGCTCGACGAGCCTCGGACCAGCTTCTAGGCCGAGGAGCGAGAAGCGTCGGCGGCGGTGTCTGCCTCCTGGGCCGTGGCGGGATGTCGTCGTAGGTGTCCGAGGCATAGGACGTTGGGGAAAAAAGACCATGCTCGCTCTGACCGGGCAGGACGTAGCCGTCGTCGTTGAGCGAGCCGTCGGAGGAGGGCGAGGTAGGCGGCATGCCTGGCGAGCCTCAGAGAAGGCCAAAGGCCGGACGTATTGAAAGCTGGATGGGTGTTGAGCAGAGCGAGCCGCATCGTACCTCCGCCTGCTGGTTCGCTAGGCCATTCATGAGCTGGGCGGCGGAGCAAACGACGGTGATGAGGGTTCAGGTGAAGGGCCGCCTCAACAGGGGCCCGTTGAGAGAAGGCGATCAGCTGGCCCCGCCCAACCAGGCTCCCCTTACGGGCGTGAGATCAGGCAAGAAAGACGAGGACAGCGAGAGCGTTCACGCAGAGGACCCATGAGGGACGAGCGACTGGTCGTTGTCAAGAGAGACAGAGTGAGAGAGGGAGGGGCGAGATCCGGGGGCAAGGACGTTGCATCGTCGTCGGCCACGCCCAACCCGACCGGCCCCTTTTCTCGACCTGCAGCTTCTCCTCGACCACGACCATGGCCACCCCTTACGAGCCCAGTCGTTCACTTCCATAGCAGTCCCAGCTTTGGCATACTCAACGCTCATCTATCACTCTTCGATGGCCCCGCTCGTCCCCCCTCGACCGGCTCACCCGCCCCCGCCAAACTGGCCGGCCGACGTCCACTACCTCGTCCGTCCTCCTCGCCCGTCATCCTCTCTCCTGGCCCTGTCATCCTGATCCTCGCCTCGAGCAGGAGGCTGCTGCACCTGCAAGCTCGACTCACCCACCTCCCTCGTCCCCTTCGTCAGACGGCTCCCTTCTACTCGGCCCACGTCCCCCCAGCCGTCGTCCAGCTCATCCGCTCCCCGACCCCACCCCCGCAGCACAAGCCGTCGCAGAACGTCGAGATCCGCCTCATCACCGACAGTCGGCACCCGGCGTACGGCCAGCGCGGGCTGTTTGCCAAGCGGAGGATGGAGAAGGGCGAGCTCGTCGTCTGGTCTGTTCCTGTCCTGGCCCGCATCCTTGGTTTCATTCCAGTTGCAGTCACACCCTGACTGACGCCCCCCCCCCCCGCCGCCCTTCCCTACGCGCAATCGCCCGCACCAGGTACACCGGCGCATGCCACCTCGACCCCGAACCCTCGCCTCAGCAGGCCGCCATCAGGAGCGCGTCCGACTACGACCTCTGTCTCGTCCCTCGCCTGGCTTCCCTTCTGCCCGCCGCTACCGGGTCAGCCAGCGCCGAGCCCCTGCCCGACTGGGCCGAGCGCGGGCTCTGCGTCGACGCCTCGCAGTGCGGCAACGAGGCTCGGTTCTGCAATGACTACCGGGGGACCCCTCCTCCTTCCACCTCACTCCCGTCGACCTCATCATCCTCCGCCTCGAAAAAGGGCGGCGGCAAGAAGCCCGCCCCTCCCAAAGCCCGACCCAACGCCCTGTTCCTCTCGGTCCGGACCCGCACGCTCACCCACCCCAGGATCATCAAGCCCGAGGCGCTGACGCCCGCCGAGCGGATGGCTGGGTCGGCGGGCGAGCTTCGGATGGGCGTCTTTGTCCTCGCCGACGAGGGAATCGCAAAGGGCCAGGAGATCCTCGTCTCGTCTGCGTCCTCCCCTCACTCATTTCTGCTCCCCCTCGCCCTGGAGAGCAAGCGCTGAACGCTGACACACACTGGCCTCTCTGTCCGTCTCGACGCTAATGCTCACAGGTACGGCAAGAGCTTCTGGCGAAGCAGGGGGATGGACATGAGCGCGGGTCACTCGACGACGGATGCCGCATGACCCGTCCCTCGCACTTGGCTCAGCCGCGCGCAATTGCACGATAGCGAGCACACTGGAGTCTCGAGCGCGAGCACCTTTTCCGCTGATACTTGAGAGAGAGAGAAGCGCCTTGGTGAATCGTGGTCGTGTGCACCATGGATGATGTGCGGGCGTGGCGCTGCTACGCGTAGAGTGACGCTGCTCGTCCGGGGCGCGCGGCGCGGCTCTTGATCCCTCACGACGACCCAGCAGCTAATCGCTTGTCCTTTGCATCCCTCCCGTACCCCTTGCCCTGCTGCTTCCCCGCCTCTCTCACTCCTTCATGTCGCTCGTCCAGCGGACCGTCCTCCGCCCGTCCAGGCTGGCCGTCCAGCAGTCGAGGAGGGTGCGTTTGCCTGGCTCGCTCCTCTCGCCATCTGCCCGAAGGAGCGGCCCGAAGAAAGACGTCTCTTTCCCTCCCCTCCCTCCCTCCCTTGGCTTCGGCGACCTGACCATGTCCCTGCATCCCTCCCTGATGCCTGCCAGTCGCTCGCCGCCACTCCTCCGCCCACGACCTCGCCAGCCAACTTTGCTACCGGCGGGCCCTCCAAGGTGACCCCGCCAGGCGTCGTCCAGCAGCGGGTCATGCCTACGACCGCCCCGGGCCCCTCCTCAGCAGCAGCCGGCAAAGCCATCCCGTCGGTCCCCGTCACCCCGCCGCCTTCGTCTGGTCTGCCGCCGCCCAAGCAGAGCGGTGGAGGCTTCAGGCGGTTCGTCATCTACACGACGCTTCTCACGTACGTCTGCTTTTGCCTTGGCGGCGTCGAGCTCGTCCTTCGACGAGGTAGGCCAGCCGAAAACGGCCGCTGACGAGCCCGGTCTCGCTACCCCTCGATCTCGCCCTCTTGTCTCCTCTGATCCCAACGCATCCATCCTGCCCGTGCCCACCGGACATTCGCCTCTTTCGCAGCGCCGGCTTCTACTCGGCAGGGACCTACGCCTCGCTCCAGTACCCCGCCGTCGAGGACCTGTTTGCCGCGTACGTTCCCGGCGGCGAGCGCTGCATCGAGTGGGCCGAGGACCGCGGGCTCGACAAGGTTGGCGCGGGCGAGGTCGCCGGGTGCGTCGTTCCCTTCTATGCTGCTCCTGCTCTGCTAACCTCCCCGTCTGCGAGCGTTTGAGGGCTCGAGAGGCGATGGGACGCTGGGCGCAGGGGTCGCTCGCACTTGAGATTGCCTGGCTGAGCCTTCCATCTCGCGACCCCTCGCCCATCAACAGTGCCGCCTCAAACCTCTACAAGAAGGTGTCCTCGACGGCGTCGTCCGCGGCTTCCTCGACGACGGGCGCCTCCCCGGCTCCTTCGTCTGACCGCCCGGCCGCCCCCGGTGCGCCCTTCACGCCCGTCCCCGTCAAGTCTGCCGACGCCCTCGCGGCCGCGCAGGCCAAGGCCAAGGCTGCTCAGGCCGCCGCCGCCGCCTCTGTCCGCGACGCCGAGTCCAAACTCGGCCGCGCTGCCGAGAAGGGCGAGTCAAAGGCGACGACGCTCGCCCACAAGGCCGAGGACAAGGTCGGCGAGCTCGCCCACCAGGCCGGCGACGCGCTCGACGCCGCTGGCAAGCAGGCCGGCGCTGCCTTGCACGCGGTCGAGGACAAGACGGTCGACCTCAAGAACGCAGCGCTCGCGGGCATCGCCAACGCCAAGGAGGCGATCATGGCCGACCGCCGGCAGGAGGTCGAGGGCAAGGCGGCCGAGGCCGTCGACACCGCAAAGGATGCCGCCGGCGCCGTGAAGGCCAAGGTGGTGGACGGCGCAAGCGAGCTCGCCTCGCTCGTCTCCGAGGCCGAGGCAGCGCTCAAGGGCGGCTTCCACACGCTCGGCGACAAGGCGACCTCGGCTGCCCCTGCCGCCCAGCCGGCCGTCAAGAACGCCCAGGGTCAGACGCTGTGGACTGAGCCTCTGCCTATCGGGTTCGAGCCCCCGCCGGGCTACTACGTCGACCGCAAGCCGGTCCCGCCCTTCGCCAAGGACGAGCCTGCCGCGGTTGGCGAGCTCCTTCCCAGGCTCGCTCCCTCGCTCAAGGCGGCCGACCCCGTCATCTCGCAGCTCGCCGGCACCTTTGACGAGCTCACCATGTACCTCTCGTCAGTCCCGTCCGCGACGACCGACGCCAAGTCGCTCATCTCGACGGCTCAGCTCGACCTTGACGCCATCTCGAAGCGGCTGTCGTCGATCAAGTCTGAGGAGGAGCAGGCGCTGACCAAGCAGCTCGAGCTCAAGCGCAAGGAGTTTGAGGGCCAGCTGCGCGAGCGTGAGGTGATCATGAGCAACGAGCTCGAGAAGCGCGAGGAGGGCTGGAAGGAGGTCGTCGAGGACGAGCGCCGGCGGCTCGTCGAGGGCTTCCGCGAGCGCCTGCAGAAGGAGCTTGAGGTCCAGCAGCAGATTGTCGACGAGCGGTGCGTCGCCCCTGTTGCTCTCTCTTCCCTCCGCACGGCCGAGACAATCCCTGACTCGTCCTTCTCACTGTGGTTGACGCGCGTGCATCCGCAGGCTCAAGGAGGAGGTCATCTCGCAGGGCATCGAGCTTCAGCGCAAGTGGATCCGCGAGATCAAGGCGCACGTCGAGACGGAGCGCGGCGGCCGGCTAGCCAAGCTCGGTGAGCTCGAGGGCGGCCTCAAGGAGCTCGAGCAGGTGACGCTCGACAACAGCAAGGTGCTCGACGAGAACGTCCGCATCCACGTGCGTCCTTGCCCTCTGCGATTCGTGCGATATTCGCGCTGCTGCCAGGCTGACGACTGCTCTACTCTCCCATGCAGACGATCTGGAGCGCGCTGCGCGCCGTTGAGTCGGCGCTCGACCAGCCCCGACAGCCCATCGCCGACAAGCTCGTCGCGCTCCAGCACGTCCTGACGTCGTCGTCGCTCTCGCCCTCGTCGGCCGACGCGCTCAAGACGGTGCTATCGACGATCCCCTCGTCGGCCCTCAGCGAGGGCGTCGAGTCGCTTCCCGACCTCACCTACTGGTTCACCGCCAAGGTGGCCCCGCGCATCCGCTCGGTCGCGCTCGTCCCGGCCGATGCCCCCTCCGCTGGCGTCCTCGCTCACCTGACGTCGGCCGCCCTCTCGCCGTTGCTGTTCAAGAAGACGGGTCCCGTCGAGGGCTCTGACGTCAACAGCGTGCTCGCCCGGGCCGAGGACCGCCTCGTCCGACGCGACCTCGATGGCGCCGCGCGCGAGCTCAACGCGCTCGAGGGCTGGGCCGGCGTGCTTGCCCAGGACTGGCTCAAGGAGGCTCGTAAGCGACTCGAGGTCGAGCAAGCGATTGACGTCCGTCTCTTCCGTCGCGTCTTTCGTCTTTCCTTGCGGCTGGACGACACGCCTGCTAACGCGCCTTTGTTTCGCCCCGTCTGCCCATGCAGATTGCTTCGACTGAGGCAAAACTCGCCTCGCTGCTCGTCATCTAGATATGCGTGGCGCGACGAGGAGACGCAGCGGATGGCGCGTATATATAATGGATCCTCGATCGACGACAGAGGATGTGGAACGCGAAGCAGGGCAAGGGCATGCCATTGTCATGCGCACGTTGGCGCTACGCCCGGCCGTAGCGCTCCACCTCCTCCTTTTCCATCCGCCTGAGCGCCTGGTCGATCATGTCGACGGCGACGCGGTCTCGAAGCTTGCGCTCGACCGTCGCCGGGTGCTCCATGATCTTCTTGTAGTTCCAGATGAACACCCCGCCGGTGCCGACGGCGAGCGCGCAGATCGAGACGACGGAGTTGTCCTTGACCCATTCGGCCCACGAGCCGACGCGCTCCCTGCGCATCCGCTTGACCTCCTCCAGCTCCTCCCATCGGATCCGGGCGAGGATCGCCTGGCCGGCCCGCGAGCGCGTGCCAAACTTGTGGTCGACCATGTGCGAGACCCAGGCGCCGACCTTGGAGAGCTCGATCAGGTTGATGCCCGTCGAATAGCCGAGGTTGTGCAGTGTGTAGACAACGTCTTCGGTCGGGACAGACGAGATGGCCTGAGGCGAGTAGGGACACGAAGCGAGACCGGCCGAGCAAGTGTCAAAGGTGCGCACGCCAAGCTGTCGGGGGGAGGGGGGAACAAGCGGGAGGATCGTTAGTGCTGCCAAGGCCGGGCTCGTTGGCGAGCGCGCGAGAAGGGTGGCTCCTACTAACGGAGAGCGCGGTCAAGACGTTGGCCATGCCGGTGCCAAACGTGTCGTGAAACTAGGGTCGAAGTATCGCAAAGCGGGCACAGCGAGTACGTCAGCTGGTTGCCGCGCAAGTCGAGCGGACTGTGGCAGGCCGACCACGCACCTGCCCGGAGATCTTCTCGACCCCGATCCTCACACCAACATCCTCGATGAGCTCCCTGACCGTCCTCGGGTCGCCTCGCCCCGTCGTGTCTCCCAGCGCAATCTCGTAGCAGCCCATCTCGACGAGCTCTTGCGCAAGGTCTGCGACGCGCAAGCTCGGCACGGGCCCCTCAAATGGGCACTCGATGGCGCAGTGCAGGTGGGCGCGGACGCGGAAGCCGAGCGCCGAGGCCTCCTTCACGACCGGGCGGAACGACTCAAGGTGGTCGCGGATCGTGAGGGCAAAGTTGGCGACCGAGTAGGTCTGCACGCGCGAGGGCAGACATGTTCGGGGCGGAGCGTGCGCGGGTCAGCGTTTGCGGACGTGGCCTTGACCGGTCGAGTCGCTGTGTTGGGCGAGGCTAGAGATGGGTGCGAACGCACCTCGGAGCAGCCGATGATGATGCAAACCTCGTCGCACAAGATTTCGCCCTTGAACCACTCGACCCGGTCGTGCTCGTCCCACTGAATCCCGCGGCAGAGCGTCTCGAGCGCGGCCAGGTCAGGCACGTACGTCGGCAGGTGGAAGTTTGCGTCGAGGTTGGCGACCTTGACGAGGACGTCAGTCGACTCCTCGAGCTGCGTGTGCGGGCGGACCGAGCAGGACATGGGTCGTCAGCGCATGGTGGAGAGCGGGGGCGCGGGCGCAGAGGGCAGATCACGTACCTGGGGGACGAGCCGGTGGTCGAGGATCGCGCCCGCCTCAACGTGCCGCACGCCCGCCGTCATCAGCCCGCGAATGAACTTAGCCCGCATGTCCTTGCCGAGAGCTTTGCTGGTCTGCAGGCCGACACGTGGACCGAGGTCGACGATCCTGCGTGAGGCAAAGCGGACAGGAGGGCGTCAGCAACGACGGCGCGCGATGGACCAACTGACTCGCGAGCCCGAGAGCGCCCATGAGGAAGGCAGAGCACGCACTTGACGACGTTGCCGTGCTTGCCGCCGACCTGTTCCGAGATGGCATACAGCATCTGGTCCTGGATCTCGAGCTCGCGGCCTGGCGCTGATGACGACGAGCGGGCGGCGAGCTGGACGTCTGGCCGCGAGCTGCCGCCGGTCGAGGATGGCGGATGGGAGGCGAGTCGACTGGCTTCTGCTGCTGCCGGGAGCGAGGGCGGAGGCTTGGACCGCCTCGACAACTCAGGTCTAGAAGGCGGGCCGGAGGAAGGTGGAGATGAGGTTGTGCTGCTGGCATGCCGTCTGCTGTTGGGAACGGGCGCGAAGGGCCTGAACGAGGGTGTTGAGGTGGGCGGCTGGCGGCGCACGCGGCCGAAGGTGAGATGGCGAGCTGCTGGTGATGGTCTTGACGACGGCGGCCGGAGGAGAGGAAGCAGGAGCGAGCGAGCAGCGCTGAGCGTCGTCGTGGTTGAGCTCATCTAGTTGTTGGTCAAGCTGAGCACTCTATCCGAGGGCTGTATGAGATGGTGTCGTCGTCGTCAGGGAGGGCAAGGGGGGGGGGGGCAGCCCAGCTCTCGCGCCGGCGGGCCGGCCGCGACCGCGCGCAGCAGCCCACAGCTCTTGGGGATTCCCGACCGACCTCCCAGGCCCTTACTCCCCTCGTGCCCTCGTGCCCCTCGTCCCTACCCATCCTCGTCTAGTCCATCTTGTTTATAATTCGAATTTCGTATTTCGCCGTCTGATTCTTCCATCCCCCCCCCCCCGCCGCCCAGGGCTGACGTCGCTCAGTTCCGTCCGCGACCTCACGATTGCCATGAACCTTCACCTTCACCTTCACGTCGCTGCTAGCCCGTCTCATTTCCTCGGTGTGCCCTGGCTCGCGACCGCTCAAGGCTCTCGCGCGGGATCGACATGAAATGCTGTCTATGGAGGGCGGCGCGGACTATGAGCAAAAAGGAGTGGGATGGTCGTCACGAGAGAGATGGCAGGCATGGAGGGAAGGAAACGCGAGAGGAAGAAGTCGGTCATAGCCGGCGGGAGCCGTTGAACTCGCGATCCTCCTCCTCAGACCGAGCCGAAGTCATCGCAACGTCGCCGAGCTCGCCCGACAGTGAGTCGCGACCGGGGCGAGGCGGGGGGACGGTGGCGACAATCTTGAAGTGCTCGGAGGGGGGAACAGTCAAAGTGAAGCGATCGGCGACGGCCGCGGCCGGCTGGCCCGGAGGACCCTTCGGACGGAAGCCTTGCGAGTTGTACTGCGTCTGCTGAAGGCGCTCGGCGGCGTCAGGGTTGATGGGCGAGTTCTCGAAGCCCGCCTTGAGGTGCTCGACCTCCATGCCGGCCTCGAGAATGCCGACGCGCATCATGGCGAGCAGGTTGTGGGCCGCGTTGGAGTGGTCGTAGACGCCGCCGAAGAAGGCCGTCGTCGCATCGGTCCCGATCGCGCGCTTGATGAGGTGCGCCCCGCCGGGGTGCTCCTGCTCAAACGACTCGCAGTCGATGATGTAGCCGTGGACGGCCATGATGGGTCGGTGCTTGGCCTCGGCGACGAAGTCGTCCCACGAGACGACGGGAAGCGACGCCATCGGGACCGGCCACTTGAGCTGCTGGCTCTGCTCCTGGAGCTTCTTGAGCTGCATCGTGTACTGGCCCTCTGCGAGCGAAGGAAAGAGGAGACGAGGTGTCAGCGATGGTTGCGGAAAGGATGTATGAACAGAGAAGGCAGCAGACGCACTCTTGACCTCGTTGGCGGGGAATGACTTGAGCTGCGAGGCGAGACCGAGCTTGTACATGCCGTAGATGAACCACTTGGTCGGGTCGTACTGGTACCAGACGATGGCGTTGCTGCAGAGGGGGCAGGGTTGGTTGGTCAGCAGGGAAGGCATCGCAGGCCGGAGGAGTGCGCAAGGCAAGACGCACCGGTAGTCCATGGGGAACTGGTGGTGGAAGTTGTGGTAGCCCTCGCCGTTCGTGACCAAAGCAGTGATGAAGTGGTCACGAGGCGAGTGCTTGTCGTCGAACGGCGTCTCGCCGAGCCAGTGCGCAAGCGAGTTGACGCAGAAAGTCGACTGCAAAAGGTTGCGGGCAGGAAGAGAGGGAGTCAGCCACCTTGCGCACGGAGGGAGGAAGATGAGGACGAGATCGAGCGACGCACGTGGTGAACGAAGCATAGGCGAGCGGCACCAGCAAAGAAGAAACCACCCTTCCAGTCGCCCCAACCAAGACCGGCGACGGTCATGGGGAAGAGGAAGCCGAACGTGACGATGAGGTATAGGTACCACTTCTGCTGCCACTTGATCACCTTGTTGCGCGACAGGTCCGAGATGTCGGCCGTACCGATGGCTCGGCGGGGCTTGATCAACATCCACCCGATGTGGGAGTAGAAGAAGCCCTTGTGCGCGTTGTAGGGGTCGAGGTCGGTGTCGGTGTAGCGGTGGTGAGCACGGTGGCCGCGCGACCACCACTTGATCGACCCCTCGACGGCGCCAGCGCCGAAGATGGCAAAAAAATACTGGAGCGCGGGCGAGGCGTTGTACGATCGATGGGCCCACAGGCGGTGATAGCCTGACAGGGCGAAGGGAGAGGAAAGATCGTCAGCCTTGAGATCGATAAGAGACAAGGAAGACGCAATGATGAAGTGCAACGCACCCGCCGTGATCGACATGCCGGTCATGAAGTAATACCCGACGGCCCAGAGGAACGTCTTGAGCTGAAGGGTGTGGGTGGCGAAGCCGTAGAGGCCGAGCGCCGGCGTGACGGTGAGGGCCAGGAACGACACCCACTGGATGTTCTCGAGCAGCGTGCCGAGCGTGACGGGCGGGAGGACAGTTTGCTTCTCGAGCGTCGCCTGAACGTAGTTGTCGGGCACTCGGAGGTCGACGGGCTCAGCCGGCGTCTTGGGCTCGGGCAGGGTGGGCAGGAGCGAGTCTGCGATTGAGCGAATCGAGATCGAGGTGGTGGGAGAGGCGGCAAAAGGCGCGAAAGTCGTCAGCCCTCACAGTCGAAGCCTACAGAAAAAAAAGTAAGGCAGAGAGAGAAGAGACGCACCGGTGAGGTCGGCCGCCTTCTGGAGGGGCGAGAGGGGCGGACTGATGGGAGCGCTCATGGGCGGCGTGTACTCGCCACCACCTGGCTTGCGCTGCTTGAGCTCGCTGTCGGCTGCGGACATGATGGGCTCGTGCGACAGGCGCCGGGCGGTTGGGAGGAGGAGAGAAGGGGAGAGAGGGGAAGGGGAGGGAAGGGAGGAGGACGGAGAGGCGAAGAGAGGGTTCTTGCCGGAAGAACGGTCTGGTTCGTGGGTTGGCGAGAGAGGGGTGGGTGGGTGGTGGGAGGGAAGGGCTCGAGGTGGCGGCGAACAGATCGAGAAGTGTCGAGCAGGTATCTCTCAAAGGCGCAGGGATTTCGTGGGGCGCGGGCGCGGGCAGAACGATTGGGGCTGGGGAGGAAAGTTGCAAGTGCGAGTTAGCTAATGACCCCGCAGCCTGCCCCAACCCGACCGTCGTCGGGTTTGCCCGCGACGGCCCCAGTCGCCGAGGCCCTGCTACTGTAGTCGACCTCGAACAACGTCGACCCGACCCAGGCCGGCTCCCTCCAACGAGACAACAGCGCAGTGCACGTACAAAGCTGTTAGGCGTCACTCGACCTGTGGTTGATTGGGCCTCACCCGGTCTGCTCGAGCGCAGGTCAGCTCGCCTCTTCGACCGAAGGCTCGAGGCTGGAGGGGTCAGTCCGCCGCCGCGCCCCCGGACTGCTGATCCCGGCAGCTGCTGACGAGCTTGGATGAGTCGGGTGGTCGAGCAAGAGGCACCCATCAGCAGGTAGGGAAAGTGCAGCTGACGGATCCCTCCCTGCTGAAAGCTGTCGCAACCTTGTCAAACGGGGCAGGCGCGCAACGACGTCCGTCGAACTCGACCCGAACGGCACGCAAAGCGGTCTGCGTTCGGAGATCGAGCACCATCGTCGATCGGACCTGGGAAGGCACACAAGCATGACGAGCGCGCGCGGGAGACAGCTGTCATCCGGCGGAGGCATGAGAGTGTGTAGCAGACGTTAAGCCGGGTAGACGGGCAGCTCGCCAAGGAGGCGTCGAGGTCCAGCATGCGCGCGTGTCGAGGCCGAGACAACCGTATCGATACCGTCGACGATCGTTCCGCCGCTAACGGTCGTCCCGTGACAGGACCAGCCGCTAGACAAAGGAGCGAGGCGGCCCGCGAGACGTCGCAGTGTGTGCGGCTGGCGGCCGCGCGCCCTTCCGTCAGCTAATCCTCACCGAGCCGCTGACGGCTCGACAAAACGGGACAGCGCCTCCATCAGCATTTTCTTCGGCTGAGCGTGCTGCAGGCAAAGTTCTGACAAGGGCTCACTGTCAAGAAGGGTTGTGCAGGACGTTGGTGCGCCGACGGCTCGCCTCAACCCGCCGGTCCCGGAGCGCTGTCGGCAGGCGTGCGACAAGCCCGCCGCAATCAGGGCGAGCAGCCGAGGAACAGCTGCTCTCGGGCTGGGCCGGTCAGTCACCGGTTCCTGCGAAGGGCAAAAGGGAGATAAGGGGCTGGCGCGAGAGAAGAGGAGGAAGGAAGAGCGAGAACGCACCCTTACCGCCCGCTGGCCAGCCGCCCGTCGGCCACGCAGCTCGCATCCCTCCTGACCCCTCTCTCATGCCTGACGCTCGCAACACTCACAGCTCGCCGCGCAGACCACTTGCCCAGTCGAAGCATCGCCCGAAACAGATTGGCCGACCTAGCTCATTCGGATGGGAGGGCGGCGGGATCGGCTGCCGTGGGTCAAGGGCCCCCGCAGCCAACGGCGACGGCAGCCGAGAGAGCAACTTGTCCGCGGGCGAAGCACCGGCCTCCACCGTTCCATCCATATTCGACGCGTTGGACAGGCAAAGCAGGCTGGGAGGTGGGTCCGGATACCGAGCGAGGTTGAGGATGACAGGATCGAGGGAGGGCACGATCGAGGGGCTTGGAGCGACCTGCAGCTGCCGATTTGAGTTTCGCTCAGCGGCGCGGAAGAGACGCCGGCCGGACGTCGGCTCGTGCTGCTGGCGCGTGCTACTGGCGACATGAACGAGTACGACTCGACGGATCTCATGACTCCTGGCCGTGTTCTCCCCTCTCCGAGTGCATTTGGAAGAGAGTGCGCCTGCTTGCTTGTAATCGCCCGCCAGAGCTCTATGACAGAAGAGGCTGGTTTCATCATAGTCTGCGGCGAGGGGGGGGTATTCCTCCTCACCCGCCGCCACACTAGCCGTCCCGACTCGTCGTCGACCCGCTCGCGTCCGCGCCGGCGTGCTCGCTGCCAGCGACGCTGAGCTTGGCGACCCGCTCGCCGAGCGCGCCATCCGCGTTCGACCCGCTCTCCGACTGGGCCGGCCCAGAGCGCGACGCGCCATCCTCCTCCTCGTCCTCGTCCTTGCGGTACTGGTCGAGGTCCCACGCGTCGCCGTTGTCGTCGTCCTCCTCCTCGTCCTTGTACCAGTCGGGGTTGAACGTGAACTGCAGGCAGGGCCAGGGCGGGCGCAGATCAACATCTGCGTGAGTGGGGAGGGCAAGTAGGAACCAGAACGATGGGCACGCACCAGGTCCTTTCCGCTCATGCCCGTCATCTTGCCCGCCGCACCCGCCTGCTGCTTGATCTTGTTGACAGCCTGCTCCTGCGCCGTCTTGGCGTCGAGCCGCGTCTTCTTCCAAGTCGCGAATGACTCAGGCGTGACGGGCGTCAGGTTCTTGCCGAGCTTGTGGCGCTGCAGAGGGTGAAAGACCAGGTGACAGGGGCGCGTCAGTCGGTCCGTCTTGGTGGACAGGTCTTGAAGATGGCCAGGGCGCTTCCCGCAGCACGCACCTCAGACTCCAGGAACTCCTCAAGCGTGATGACCTTGGCCTTGGCCTCGGCCTCCTTCTTCTTCTTCTCTGAGTTGAGCACGTAGCCCGGCGGCAAGGCGTGTCGGTACTTGCACTCGACGCCGTTGGGCTGTACGGAGGGCGTGCGGGTGTGAAGCAGGAGGGCGGCCTCAACGTCAGTGTTTGGCGGCCGGCATGAGCGGGTAAGCAGCAAAGATTGGCCAGAGAGAGGCGCGAGACGCACGCATTCCCAGAACCAGCCGTACTTCTGGTCTTCGATGGCCTGAATGAAGAACTTGCAGACAATCTGCGCGGGCGCGAGAGCGGAGGTGTCAGCCCCGCAGTCGCGCGGCAAGCGGGCGCGCGCGCGGGAGAGAAGACGCACGTCGGTCGATGTCTTGGGGTTGCCGGCCTTGGACAGGACGACCTTCGCGAGCTTGTCGTCGTCCCACGTGTCCATCGTGTCGAGCTTCTTGTCGTTGGGGTCGACCGCGCCCGGGTTGGACGCGCCCTCGCGGTCGTCGGTGTACAGGTTCTTCTTCTCGGTCTTGCGCCCGACGTTCTTGTCGTGTGAGAATTTGCACTGTCATGGCCAAGAGGTGCGGTGAAAGATTGGGACGAGGTAAGCGCTGGGGGGCCGGTGCTGTCGGGCAAGCAGACAGACAGACGGACCTTGCTGCCCTTGTCGCAGAAGCCGGCGGCGAAATACTGACAGAGGACCGTCTTGGGGTCTGCCAAGCAAGGCGCACAGAGCATGCCGTCAGCCAGTTGCTTCGTGCATCATCAGCTTGAACGGCGGTCAGGCTCCCGCAGTGGAGTCGGCAAAGAAAGGCGACGTCGACGCACCGACGCCGAACGGCACCTTCTGCGCCTGCTGGGGCTTGAAGAGCTCCATCTGGGCCTTGAGCCGAGCAGCCTCCTCGGCCTTGATGCGCTTCTCGTTGGCCTTGGCCTCCTCCTTTTTGAGCTGCAAAGAGGATCACAGGCGCAACGCATGCAGCGTTCGGCTCCCGGGTCAGTCAGTGGTCGGCGGGCGGGAGAAGAGACGGCGGAATAGCCCAACGACCACAGAAACAGGACGACGTACCTCGGCCTCCGACTTGCCCTTGCGGGCCTGTTGCTGCTGAATGACGGCCGCCTTCTCCTGGACCTTGGCCGACTTGTTCTTCTGCAAGAGCGTCGAGGCGAGAGCGAGAGAGGAAGCTCGTGTGGTCAGCGCCTGGCCTCTACCTCATCAATCTTGGATCAGACTCAAGACTCACGTTCTTCATGCCGAAGGTCTGTCGCGTCCGCGTGCCGTGCCCAAGGGTTCAAAAGCGTGTCAGCTCGCTCCTCAACAGCGTGAGCAAGCGGAACACCAGGAGCTCCTCGCCGGCAGCGGCGCCGCATCCGCCGAGCTGGCTCGCCCCATGGCGACCTGTAACGTACCTTGTCAACGGCCACCTTTCCGAGGACAAGTCATGGGCAAAGATGCGGCAAGCGACGCAGTCGAGAGAGCGGGTGTCAGCATCACAGCGGCGAGCTGCGGGGAGGAAAGGTCGGGGCATGTCGCGCGAGCGACAGAGACAAGGGATGGAGGAAGAGAGGCGGCAGCAGCGTACCTTGGACCCCTTGGGAGGGTTGTTCTTCTGGGCTTTCGGCGGCATCGTGGCAGACGGACAAGCTTCTCGAGGCGGCTGTGATGCTCTGCTGATGGGGGGAGGGAGAGTGGATGTAGGGGAGGTTCAGGGAGGGGCAGAGCACGATGAGGAGGTTGGCCTGGTGTAGGTCTGCCGAGCTGGCGGCGTCGAGCTGGGAAGCCTGGCGCCTGCTCAAGCCTGGCGCTGCTTTTTTTCGCCCTGGCCGGCCGCCCCTCCGCGCATGACGCACGCACGCGCTCCGCCCGCCTGGGCAGCCGACCCAGGAAGCGACGCTGTCCGACGACCACTACCGATTGTCTCGCTTGCCCACCTCAGAATCATGGGGCAGCGGACATTAGATTTCGGTAGCGAATGAACTTTATGGAGGTCTGTGCGTGTGTCTAGGAGAGGTACGCGAATGATGGGCGGGAAGGGAGTCGCGCGCGTCGCGCTGCTCTACGATGAACTCCTCTTTGACATGCCGCGGATCTGGGCGCCGTACTTGTTGAAGATGAACGGGATGGGGAGCATGAGGCAAGCGGTCAAGGCAAAGACGCAGCTGCTCCAGCGGGGGCCAAGGCGCGACTCGTCTGGGTGAGGGCAAACGAGGAAAGACGGTCAGCTTGGATCCGACCGCTGCGGATGGCATCAGCGGCCGTTGCGAGGAGTCGAGAACATACACATTCGGTCGATGAACCTGAAGGAGTCGCATAAGAGGGCGATTTAAGGAGTCAGAAGAGTGCGCTCGCGAGCGAAAATCGAGGAGACAAGGGGAAACGCACATGGGAATGGCCCCGCCGCAGATGCGCGACAGGAGCGTCTTGCTCGCCATGGCCGACGAGGCGTACTCGGGGAACGAGTCGACGATGTAGCCGTTGGCGCCGACGTAGATGGAGATCATGGCGTAGCCGAACAGGAAGGTGCCGATCATGGGGGCGATCCAGTGGACATGCTCGTACGACGTCCAGGCAAACTGCGCAAAGCGAGCGAGGACGAGTGGTCAGGTTGAGCGCCGGTCAGCTACCGCGCACAACGTAGACTCAGGGACGACTTGAAGGAAGAGACGGGGAGACCGTGCACGAACGATGAAGAAGCCTATCGGGAGCAAGATTGCGCCGACCATCATGGACGGCAGACGAGCCTCCGGGGGCGCGGGCTTGCCCTCGGCCGCGCAAGCTGCCGAGCGGGCCGCGTACGTCTTCGCCTGCCAGGGCAGGACGGTGAGGAAGGTCGAGAGCATGCCGAGGATGATTGGGATGAAGGCGAGGCCGACCGAGCCAAGCGGGAAACCGTGGATGTTGCCAAACACGATCGGCACGGCGAAGAAGAGGCCGTAAAGGAGCGCGTAGATGAGCTGCGAGGCGAGAAAAAAGGTCTCGTCAGAACGGTGGTCGTTGAGAGCATGACCAGCGAAGGTGACGCACCGAGAGGTAGAGCTGTTCATTGAGCACAAAGACACCGACATGTCAGCCCGGCGCATACCACCGCGGCAGCAAGGCAGCGCAAGGAATGAGGGCACGCACCGAGAACAAGAAGACAATAGGCTCGGTGACGAGAATGTCAAGTGGGCGGACGAGGGACTCCTTCATGACGTCGACCAGCGGCCGCTTGAAGCGCTCCTGGTTGGTCATGTAGCCCTGGTCGCCCGTCTCCTTGCGCAACTTGACTGCCCGCTTGCGCAGGAGCACGACGGCGAACGTCTCAGGAAGGATGGCGGCGGCGACAACGCAAGCGGAACCAGCAATGCCGAGGAGGAGGTACTGATGATGAGAGCGAGTAGAACGAGGTCAGGTCGCAAAGAGGAGGACGACTGAAGAAGGGCAGGAAGGTGCGCACGTAGTTCGCCCGCCAGCCCTTTGCGCTCACTTGGGGTAAGAAGCAAGGGGAAGGAGTCAGCGACCGACGACAAGGCAGCCGCAGTCAAGGAAAAGAAGCTGAGGTTGCTCACGGTACCCTGCAATGACCCTGAGGGTGGCAAAGGCAGTGAGGAGGGACGAGCGTGAGTCAGGTCGCGTGTCTGGACTGGACGAAGCAGGATGATGGTCAAGACGCACGGGCCGAGGCAGGGGGCCATGAAGACTGTCGCCGAGAACAGGCTCATCGGGAGTCCTCGCTCTGGTCCGTCCCAGATATCGGCGAGGCACCCGCCTGTGGGTTCGCATGGTCGTCTTGGAGAGTCAGCGCCGGGTAGACGCAGGCGGGAAACGGTAGAGGCGCAGGACGCACCGATGACGGTCATGGGCGCCGACGCAGCTAGACCGGCGATGGCACGGCCGACGACGAGCGTCGCGGCGTTCTTGGCAAAGGCCGAGGGGAAGGTGAAGATGAAGTAGAGGGCCATCGAGATGATGATGACGGGTCGGCGGCCGATCATCTCGCTCAGCGGGGCGAATAGCAGGGGGCCTGAACAGGAGTGAACGCGCAGGGGAGGTGGTCAGCGAGGCGAACAAGCAGTAGTGTCTCTGCCAGAGAGGCGAGAAGCGCACCGAGACCGAAACCAAAGACGAAGACCTGAAGAGACCGACAGAAGGAAAGAAGTGGGGGGCGTCAGTCGCTGGCGTCGCATGCACGAGGGCGCGATGGGGGCAAGCAGCACGCACCGAGATGGTCAAGTGGATGATGTCAATTGAGCAGCCGAATTCGGCAGCGACGTCGGGCATGTCCATGACGGTGAGGGAGCTTCCGAGGGCGACCGCGAAGCAGGTGTACGAGACGGCGAACGTGATGAGCCTGCCAGGTCAAGGGTGCATCAGGCGTCAGCGGATTCTGGGCCTGCAAAGACTGGGCGAGCAAGACGAGCTGTACAGCGACGTTACGTACCATTTGCGGCCCTTTGCGAGGTTTTTGGGGTCCTCAGGGTCGTTCTCGCGCCAAGTGACGAGCTTGACGTCGAGACCCTTCTCGCGCTCGGCTGGCGTGAGGTCGACCGGCTGCAGGCCATTGTGCACGACGGTCGGCGTCGGCGAGTGCGAGTCATCGACGTCTTCTTCCTCAGGACGGATGTAGCCTCGGGCCGTCTCGACGACGTACTCGTCGGTTCGCTGCGGCCCGCCCTCGGTGCGCTCGGGAAAGTTGACGGCGTCGAGGCCCCTGATGGGGCGGTGCAGGTGCGAGTGGGTAGACGTTGGCGGCTGGGGGCGATTGGGGTGAGACATGCGGCTGTGGTGTTGTGTAGGCTGGTGAGGAGGCTGGAAGAGAAGGTTGCTGAGTGAGGTTGGCAGGCGAGGGTGGTGGAGAGGGAAGGGGACGTTGGTGGGAAGAAGGGACAGCGAGGTGGGTCTTTATAGCGGTGAGCACTCGACAGCTGGTCAAGGGACAGGACAAAAAATCAGAGTCGAGCGGGCGAGGTCAGCGATGATGCAGTACGTCAGAGCGGGCGAGCAGGGAGAGTCGAGGCTGCTGCTGAGGAAACGAGCGTGTACGTGAGAGCGACAGTTGTGTCAACGGTGCAAACGAGAGGCGCTCGATCGCCCCTCGCTCGGCCTCCACCGTCCGGCCCGCCGGTTCGATCGGGTTTGGTCTGTCGGCCAGGCTGCTGCTGCGCGCGTGTTGAGGGATCGCCCAACCGACGACGTCCCTGCGCGCACGCCCCTTTCCCTCCTCCTCCTCCTCCTGTCTTCCTTCGCTCCACTCCTACAGGCTGCTGGTCAGAGCGTCTCAGACGGACGGTCACATCCAAGCATCAAAGCAGGGCAGCCCTCGCCTTCCCACAAGCACGCACGATGCTGGCCCACTCGCCCAGTCGGCTGCTGCCCCTGGTCCTCCTCCTCGCCGTCTTCTCACCCGACCCAGCAGCCCACGCCGCCAACCTCCCATCCCGCTGGGCGCACTCGCTTGCTCTGCTGCCCTCGCCCGAGTACACACTCATCATCGCTTCAGGCAAGCTCGATACGAGCGGCCAGACCTACACGTCTGCATCGACGACGGCGACGTCCATCCTTGTACCCCTGACGGCCGCCTTCAGCCTGGCTGACGTGGACGGGCTCGCTCAGGAGGTGACCGCCGGACCGCCCTACGCTTGGGCGTCTGTCGAGGCCCTCGGCGGCGACGGCGTGGGCCATCTGCTCGCATTTGGCGGCGACGGCAGCCCGGGGACGGCGATCCAGACGGGCACCGACTCGGCCTGGCTCTACTCGACGAGTGATGGCTGGGCCCAGCAGGCGGCCGACTGGGCGGGCGAGCCCATGCGGAGGGAAGGCGCAGCGTCATGCAGTGTGTCCCTCCTCGTGCTGGCACCCCTGTCTTATGTATCGCTCGAGGCTGAATCGCGCCTGCCTTCTGATCTGCTCGCCCGACAGCCCTCGACCAGACGACCTACTTCACCGCTGGTTCACGCGCTGACGGCTCGATCACGCCGTTCCTGACGACGTACGCATACACAGCGACCAACGGCTTTGCTGAGCACAGCTCGACTCTGCCTGTCGGCCTGCTTCAGCCGTCACTTCACTGCCTGTCCAACGGCACACTCCTCCTCCTCGGCGGGTACGACACGACGGCCTCTGCCGTCGAGCCCCTGTCGACGGCCTACACGCTCGACACGACGACGGCCGACGACGACTGGCAACAGGTGACACTCGGCGGCAGCTCGGTCCCCGATGGCCGCCGCGCAGCCCTTGCCGTCACATTTGGTTCGGGCAGCGGCCTCTTCCTTGCCGGCGGTGGGACTGGCCAGAACGGGCTCGAGAGCGTGCTCGACGACGCCTTCGTGCTCGACTTTGCGACCGGCGAATGGCAGGAGGTCACGCCTGCCGGGGCAGGTAAGCTTGAAAGCCTCGCGACGACCTGAGGATCCTCTGCCGCTTCATGCTCACGCCAGTCCTCTGCCGTCCTTCGCGCCGTTTTGCGCAGGCCCGGGCGGTCGACTCGGCGCGCGCGGTGTCGCGATCGGCAACTCCCAGGTGCTCTTCTTTGGAGGTGCGCTGTCTCTTATCTGGCTCTTGTGAGTGCACTCGACCGGAGGTTTGCTGACGTTCCTTCGCATCGGTCCACACGCCCCCTTCTCAGGATACGAGACGAACTCAGCCGCTGACGGCGCGCTATACCTGTACGACCTCGCTTCCAACGCCTACCTTGACACATTCACGCCGCCGTCGACGTGGTCGACCTCCGACGCGGAGACATCTGCCTCGGTTTCCGAGACGGCAGAAACGGCCGAGTCGACAGCTGCCAGTGCCGCTGCGACGTCTGACGTTGAGGAGGCCATCCTCGCCAACGCGGTCGCCTCGCAGACGACGACGCTCGCCTACACGCAGACGACTACTCTGCAGACCGTCATCCCGACCGTTGTCACCGACGCCCAGGGGTCCGAGACGACGTCGTTCCTGACCTCGGATGTCGCCACGAGCACCATCACCGGCAGCTCGCTCGCGACCCTCTACGAGGTGACATTGTCGTCAGGCGAGACGAGCACCGTCTACCCATCGGCGATCGCAGCGGCGGCTTCGTCTGCAGTCGCCGCAGCAGGCAGCACTGCCGAGGACGAACCGTGGGATCCGGCAACGTACACGGGCATCATCCCCGGCTATGCAACCCTCACGACGTCGTCGGGCGCATCTGCGACCGGGTCGTCGTCGTCCGACGGCAGCAGCTCGACCGATGGCAGCTCGACGGGTTCAGGCTCGGCGGCTATGTCGGCCCAGGAGAAGACGGCGATCGGCGTCGGCACGACCTTCGGCTTTCTCGCGCTCGCAGCAGTCGCCGTCGTCTTTGTCGTGCGCAAGCGTAAGCGTCCGGCTTCGGGCGGCAGTGGCGATGGCGACGACGACGAAAAGGCAGGTCTTGCCGGCGGACGTTCCCGCGACTGGGCCCAGCAGACGGGAACATGGTCGACCGCGTTCGGCGGCGCCGCAGGTGCGACGTGGAATGACTTTACTGGGCGCGAGCGCAAGCGCGGACGGCTGTATGGGCGGCTGTCCGAGAAGCTCGCTGCGGGTTTCGGCAGCGCGACGGCTGCGGCGTCTGGTGGCGCTGCTGCAGTCGCGGCGGCGGGACGAGGAGTCAAAGGTGCGGCTGGTGGGCGTCGGTGGGGCATGCTCGACGACGAGGACACGCGCCGGTACGAGACGTACCCGCCTCCGCTGTCGCGCAACCCATCGCAGACCGACTCGTTCCGGGACGGCGACGTCGAGGAGGCGCACGAGACCGACCCCTTCACCGACGATCCCGTCATGACGAATCGCGCTGGCATGGGCATCTTTGCCCGCAGTTCGTCGTTTGCGGCGCCTGTGCCCGAGTCCGAGACGGCCGAGGGCGACCTCGGCTACGGCCGACTACACGATGAGGTCGACGATGTCGTCGGCAACCCCTTCGTAGATGGCGCAGCGGTGGCAGGCATCGCTGGTGGCCTGAAGCGCTCCACGGCGACATCCAACTTCTACCCGAACGCGTATGCATCGCCGGTCGAAGACTACAATTCGACGCCAGAGTCGTCCAATCCGTCTTATATGTCGCACCGATCGATTGACGACCCATCCGATCGACCGCATCCTTCCTCGGTCGGCCAAGCTACCTTCCCGCCGTCGTCGTCGTTCGCGTCAACCTTCTACCCTCAAGCACCCCCTCCCAGCCGGTCTAATTCGAACGCCGGTTGGCGCAAGGTCCTTGGCCTCAACCTGCGGGCTAAGTCGCCTCCTCTTCCAACGACGTCCAACCTGACGCATCTGCCACCGTCCGTGCTCGTTATGGGCTCGCGCATGCGCGATCTGCGCGACCCGGCGACACCTCCGGTGCTAGGCTTTGACGAAGACCTCGAAAAAGGCGAGTGGGCAGGACGCAGGCGCAAGAGCTTCGGTCAGCTTGGCCGCAATCAGGAGGCCAGCTCGAGCAGTTTGACCAGCGCTCGTACGTATGGCTCCCCCTGCCCCGCTTTCTCTCATTTTTAAATCGCCCAGTTGACGCTAACGAACCCTCTGCGCGCATTCAGGCACCGCGACCTCAGACCAATTCGAGCGCTTCAATCACCTCGACATCGTTCAGCGCAATCGCACGGCTTCTGGCTCGACTGCAACGCCCGAGGCCTCGCCGGAGCTCGAGTCGACGGCGGATGCACCGGCGTTCCAGTTCCCACCGTCGCTCGTGCTATCGTCGGCGGCACGATTCGAGCCCCTGCGCGATCCGTTCGCAGACACCCCGCCGGCAGAGGCGGACCTAATTGCGCTCGGTAGTCCGGCAGGCCCGACCGAAAGCAGCACATTTGCCAGACCCTCGGCGCGGCCGACCGGTGCTCGGCCGCTGTCGTCATCAGGCCTGCCGTCGTCTGCCCGCGCGCACACCTCCTCACCGTCGCTGTCCACACCGTCTTCAGCCGACATGACCGCCACCGCGTCCTCATCGTCGTCGCCTTACTCGGCGACCAACACACCCGGCTCGTTCTCGCCCTTTTCGATTGACTCGCTCTCGCCCAACCCCGCGTTCCCGACGCCGACGCCGCCAGTCGCACCGCCGCCCATCCGGCGCTCGGTCAGGGACACAATCGCTGCATTCGAGCAGCACTCGACGACTGAGCCGCTCAACATCACCAAAAAGACGCACGGCCCGCGGGGCAAGAAGCCGAGCACGAGCTACACCACCGTGGCCCGGCCGACGCTTACGCTCGCCAACCCAGACTCTACGCCGCGCGAGCCGTCCGACTGAGACGCTGGCACGATCTTCGGTATCTCCCACCCCCATAGCGCCTTTCGCGGACTTTTTTTCTATCTTTCTGTTGTTTGAACATATTTTTCCTCACTCGCCCGTCCTTGCACTATCTCTGGCCGCGCACGCATTGCTTTCCCTCGTCGGTCTCCACGCTTCGTCGTCGGCTTCATCGCTGTTCCATATGGCCTCTACCCCAATTTCAAGCTGAAATGAGCGGCATCACACATCGCGCATATCAGGCCAGCAGCCATGGCCGCTCCTCCCAGAACGCGTCCTTGATCACGTCGACGTGAAGCACGGCGACGGCCCCGCTCGTGCCGTCGAACGGCAGATCCGGCAGCCGGTTCTTGCCCTTCTTGCGCTGCAGCTTGCGATTCGTCCAGTGCGCAGGCGCAGGTCGCGGAGGCGGATCAGCAGAGGTATCTCCTGTCGGCGGCGCCTCGGTCGACACATCGTCTGAGGGAGCCCCGGTCAGGTTTAATGCGTCTATCATCGGCAGTGTCGGGGCGGCCTGCAAAGTTTCTCGTTTGACAGACAGTTGTTAGCGACCCCGAAGAAAGAACAACAGAGAAGCCGAAAGGGAAAGGGACCTGCCTCCCGGACAAGAACGCTGCCTTTCTTCTCGCGCTCACCGAGCCGGCCGTAGCTGATACCGCGCGCCCACAGGAGCTCGTGCTTGTCCTTGGAGAAGCTTCCCTGCAAAACCTTGTGAGCCTCAGCGGGCGTCATTTGGCTGCCTGTGGACGGTGATGGTCGTGCGCTGGCGATTAGTGGAGGGGGAGATGGTGTTGTGGATGGTGGGGACGTGGCGGACGGTGAGGACGGCTCGCCGTCGACGGCTGATGGTGGGGAAGGGCCGGCGGCGCGCAAAGGGGGAGGGTCGAGCGGTGGCAGGAGGATGAGGGCCCAGAAGGTCGTGTTGTACAGGTTGTTGACGTGAGCTGCACATAGAGATCGCAGCGCATCAGCCAGACAATTCACGGCAGGAAGCAAAGCAGTAGGAAGCGGACGGACTGTCGACCTGCCGCCACGCAAAGTAATCGCGCACGTCGCGCTCGGTCGGATAGCACACGACGCGCCCGTCGAACGATGGCGGATACAGCAGCCTTCCCTGATCTGCTGCCGTCAACGGCTGCACCGCATCCGCCAGCAGGTCGAACGAAGTCGGATAGTCCAGCGCGCCTGTTGGCGGTGGGCCGTCGCCGGACAAGGAGGATGAGGGCGGGAAGTAGGTCGGCCAGTGGTAGACAAAGGCCGAGGTGAAGAGCGAAACGAGGAGAGAGACGAGCTTGGACTCGCGGCGCGAGTAGAGGTTCGACTTGCGCCGAATCAGGAACCTGCACGATGACGGGAGGCGGGGTCCGTCAGTGGCAGCAGCAGCGCAGTAGCAAAAGAGAGCGAAGGAAGGAAGGCGCACGAGTACTCGTCGCTCTCCCCAAAGCCAAGAACGACGTCCGGGTACTCGTCCATCAGAGTTTGAGCTGCCCTGTCCATCAATCGCAGCGCACGCTCGTCGTTGGGCTTGCGAAAGCCGTGCTTGTCCGAGAACCTGGCGGCGACAGGAGTGGCGGCTCGTCAGTTGCTGCTAGTCTTGCGCAAGGGGTGCTTCGCCGCCTGAGGCAGGGTGGCTCTTGCCGCTCCGGCACTTCAGACGCTGGACATTCGAGGTCCCTCTCCAAAGCGAGAGCGACAGCTGAGATCCTCAAAGGAAGGGGAGGACGCACTTGTGGAAGGCGTGGCCGTCGATGCGGAGCAGCAGGAACGTGTTGGCGAGTAGCGTGTCGGGCCGCTCGTACGCGCGCACGTACTCGTACTTTGACCCGCTCATGGGAGACTCAACTCCGAATGGCAGGAAGCTGGTTCGAGAGGAAGAGTAGCGATGCCTGCTTGTCCCTGCAGAGCTACGTGCTCGGTAGCGAAAGAGGAGGAGGGGTTGCGGTACCTCGAGGTCGTCGACGTCGTCAAGTTCGCTTCCTTCGAGCTGGTCGAACCTTGGCTCCCAACCACAACCCCCTCCTGCCCCACCCATCCTTGCACCAACCTCCACGATGGGTCCCGCCTACTACTTCCCCGCCGTGCCTGAGTCCCAGCAGACGACGCACGACCTCAACACGCTCGCCGACTTTGCCGACACGCTCGACGCCTTGCCTCTCGAGCTCACGCGCGGCTTCTCGGACCTGAGGGAGCTCGACGCCGTCCTGTCCTGTTGGTCCTGCGGTCGCCCTTCCTGTCTCCAAGCTACCTGAGCTCATCGATGCTCGACGATCCGCTGCTGATCTCTGCCTTGTCGACCTCGCTTGCATCATCTGATGCTCTACAGCCAGCCTCATCCACCTGACCGAGAGCATCAAGGGCCTAACGGCCGCCGTCAACGACCCGAACAAGACCCCGGGCGAGCGCCTGATCCTGCTCAAGGAGGTTGCCGAGTTTGCCCAGCGCTTCAAGCTCGGCGGCGAGGACAAGATCCGCGTTGTCGGCGGCGTCTGCGAAGGTGTACGTCTGCTGCTTGCTCTGCTCGACCCAAGGGTGGCGCCTGGATGGCCTGCCTGTCTGCTGCGAGATCTGCAATCGGCTGCTGACACGACGACCGGCTCCCCCCTCCGACGGCGGCCCCACCTGCAGGTCATCTCGCACCAGACGCACCTGCTTTCGCTCCTGTCGCACTCGTCGCTGCTCCAGCCGCGGGCGGCCCCTCTGCCCGAAGGCAGCTCATACCTGCCGCCGACGCTGCCCGGCAAGCGCACGCGGGCGCGGGCCGGCGCCGAGATTGGCGGCGGCGCGGGCGGCGGCAACGGTGCCTCTGGCTCGGGCACTGGAGGCGGCGGCGGCGCGCCGACGCCCGTGAAGAAGCGCAAAACTGGCAACGCGACAGGCGGTCGTGCCGGCGCTAACAACAACAACAACGACGACGACGATGATATTCGCAGCGGGGGGCGATTCGCCGGCACGAGCGGGAAGGGCGGCCTCGAGGGCGGCAGGAGTCCCAAGCTGCCGGCGGCCGTGCCAAAGAAGGGCGGCGGTGGAGGCAACAAAAAGAAGGCGTCGTGCGTGTCCCTTTCTGCCATCCTGACAGCTGAAGTGGTTTCTTTTTTCTCCGCTAAGGCCCGACCCCTACCCTGCGTCCCGTGCCCATTGGCAGCGACTCTGCCCGGCCGGCCTCACCCTTCCCCGCTGCGCCCTCGCCGCGGCCCTCGTCGCGCCTGCCGGCCTCATCAACCACAGCGTCCACCAACGAGATGGATCACCTCAACCTCGTCGACTCGGTCACCGCTGGAGGGCTCGGCTACGGCGCCGGCATTGACGACCTCGATACGACGGCCAACTCGGCTTCGCGCGCCGGGCCCAAGAAGCGCCGAGCAGGCGGTGCATCGACATCGGCCTCGGCGACGGCTGCTTCGGCCGCAGGGGCGGCCGGCGGCGACGACGACGGATCGTCGGAGGAGGGCGCCAGCCGGTCGCGCCGGCGCAAGGTGCACGCCGTCCGCCCTCGCGCGGGCTATGTGTCTGAGTCGTCGACGACCCCTCCGCCCACCGCTAGTCCAGGCAAGGCGACCGGCGCCGCGTCGTCGGCCGGCGGACCCGCCTCGGGCGGTACTGCCGGTGCCGAAGGCAAGGTCGACATCGAGGACGGCGTAGCCTATTGCTACTGCGCCGGGCCGTCGTACGGCGAGATGATCGGGTGCGACTCGGAGGACTGCGAGCGCGAGTGGGTGCGTGTTGTGCCTTTTCCTTCCTCTGGCGTTCGGAGGGCCGATGGCATGTCCCTTTACGGGGCTGCGTCGTTGGGCGTGCTGACAATCTTGGTCTTCCATCTCGCCGTGCGTCTGCAGTTCCATCTCGAGTGCTTGCAGCTGTCATCCCCACCCGAGGGCACATGGTACTGTCCAACCTGTCAGAAGGAGAAGGATGACGAGGCGGCGGCCAAGAAAGCCAAGGGCGGGCGAGCCGCACCTGGCGGCGGCGGCGGCGGAAAGCGGCGGGTCTGAGGGCCTGGGGGGGGGGGGGATTGTATATACCTGTTGGGAAGACGATCATGCTCCTTCCGGATGTCACGGTTAGCAAGTATCGTCCGGGAGCGCCACAGGCTCTGATCATCAGTGCTCGACTTGACCGCGCAAGGGGCGGCAACAAGGAGCGGACCTGAGGCTAAGCTGGCGAGTATGAGGGTCTGAGGCATGCAACAGCGCGCAGTGAGCACGTATCGGGGACAACAAGCGAGGACTAGAGGTCCTGCCAGCGGAACGAGCTTGCGTGGCGTGAGCGTTTGGTCAAGTGAAGGCCCAGCTGGGATATATCACAACACGAGGGGGACGAAGAGAGAAGGTAAGAGTGGATGAGTAACGACTGTGGAGGAAGGCGATAAGGCATTCAAGGAGAGTGTTGGAATGGATCAAGAGGGAACGAAGAGACACAAAAAGAGACGCTGCTGGGCGCTACACGATAGGAGAATGAGGGGAGTTGACATGAGCACCTAAATCAAGATTAAGAGTGGGAATGGAGGGGGCGGGGAATCTAGTGCTTGGCATCGTGGCGGCGAAGGGGGATGCGTCGCTTGACGGTGCGCTTGGCTGATGCACTGGGGGCCTGGAAGACCCAGAGCGCGTTCCTGAACATCGAGGTAATGTAGAGAAGCGTCAGTACTCGGTGTTGAGACGATTGCTTGGGCGATTGGGCATGATGGAGGATAATTCCACGCACGGGCCACCGCAGAGCTCGGTCTCGTCACCGGCGCAGGCCATCGAGCAAGCGGTCGAGGTTGCCGCAGTCGTGATGTCGACCGCGGACGACGAAGAGCAGAAGCACTGGCTGCCGTACTCAAGGCCAGCGAGGTCGAGACCCTGCGACTGGCAGTAGTCGGTGCAGATCGACTGCGTCATGCTGTCGGACGACGTCGAAGCCTTGTTGAACAGGCGGCCGTCGACCTCGGCGAGGCAGCGCTTGGTGCCCACCCAACCGTTGGAGAGAGTGTTAGACGACGCCGCGCTGCCCGACGAGGTGAAGATCATCAGGGCCTGTCGAAGAAGGTGAGGACCGGGTCAGCGCGAATTCGCTCGAGGGATCGCATCAGAATTGAGCGAATTTGCTCAAGGACGCGCAACAGAGAAAATTGCACGGACCTGGCCACCACCGCAGATCTTCGAGGCGTCTCCGCTGCAAGGCGAGTTGCATTGAGTCGACGGGTTTGAGACCGAAACGGAGCTGGTGTGGGTAACAGGTCAGTGGCTGTGGGTGCAGGAAGGAGCAGGTAAGAGTCTGCAGGAGGGACTCACTTGTCGCAATAGCCTGCAGGGAAGGAATTGCGTGGTGGGAATGGGTGGAAGCAGATTGTCAGAACGGGTGGAGAAGAATAGTGAGCGCGAGAAGGACCAAAACAAAGAGCACGCACACTCTCGTCCGTACTCGACACCGGCAACGGTAAAGCCGTTGTTCTGTCGTAGAAAGAAGGAAAGAGGTCAGCCTCAGCAAGAAGGGGGACATGGCCAGCTCGCCAGAGGGACGAGAAGGAAGAACGTACGCTGCAGAAGTCACTGCAGAGCGTGTACGTCATGGCGTCCGAGGTGAAGGCGGCGCCCTTGAGGAGACGGCCGTCGATTTCGGCGATGCACTCGCCGGTCGAGGAGAAACCGTTGCTGAGCGTGATGGTCGTGCTGGCAGCAGCCGAAGACGAAGCGGCGGGCGCTGCGGAGCCAGTGGCAGAAGCCGAGGCGCCAGCCTTGGCCGAAAGGTCGGCGTTGTACTTGGTCGTGTCGTAGATGAGCGAGAGGGCGTTGGGGCCACCGCAGATGATCGAGGCGTCGCCCGAGCAAGGCATGCCGGCGTTCGACGAAGTCTTGGACAGAGCAGCACCGTTGGACAGAGTCGTGCCGCAGAAGCTGATCGAGGGACGGGTAGGCCGAAGTCAGAACAGGCGCGTACCGAAAAGAGAGATTCGAAGCGAGACTCACCACTCGGACGAGTACTCGGTTCCAGAGATGCCAAAGCCGAGGTTGGAGCAGTACGACGCGCAAACAGCCGGCGTCATGTCGGACGACGAAGTGGAAGCCGAGATGAGAGCGCGGCCGTTGGTGCCCTCAGCGATGAGCGACGACGAGGCGGAGGCGAAGCCGGCGGGGAGCGTGCCGACCGC